>ML807222.1:269219-293553 GCA_009831015.1 Picea engelmannii
AAAGAGAAGGGAAAGAGAGGGGCGGATAGAAAGATATTTCATGTGAAGGGGAACATTTGTGTGCTCTAGGAACACACACGTGCTTTAGGAATTCACTCTCGTTGTTTTCATTTCAATTTTTTAGGAACGCGCACATTTTCTTGAACATGTGTTTCTTAGAAATGAATGCACGTTCATGAGAATGAATGTTCCTATGTGTCTTGCTGAGTGGAGGTTTGGGGTTTGTCGAACTTGTCACATCAAGAACATGTGCACATTCCTATATAGTCATAGTAGAAGAAGTATTATTTGGAGGGTCACTGTATATAGTTGTGCACAAGATAAATTGATCTCCTCTAAGAGATGCTTTTTGTTGTTCTTGTTTCTTGTTCTAGGAATTTCGCAGGTAATAGCTCTAATAAAGAGCTATAATGATGATCATAGGAGGTAGACATGGAGGGAAAGACCTTCCAACATTATATCAAGGAGAGACATTGTCATCCATGATGCTCAAAGATGGGAAATCTCTAGGAGCAATGTACCTCCTAGGATGAGACCATGCCAAATAGCAAAGACAGTTTTAGTGATCATGCATACAACCAGTCAAGACCGAATGTAGCACAAATATGGTGATAGATCCAAGTAGAGGAGGTTTTACTACATCCATAGGGAGCAGATATTGAGTTACCTCCAGATAATGAGTAAGAGCTACCTTCAGTGTCAGAGGGAGAAGAGACAGAGGATTCACCTCCAACTCTAGAGGGAGTGTTGATGTTTGAGGAAACATCATGAGACATTCTCCCTGGAGGGTCCTATGTGGACTAGTAGGGGGGAATGTAGAATTCATCCTCACGTTCCTCAGATAGTGAGATGAAGGAACCAGAACATTGGCTTCACAAGGAAACCTTGATATGTCTTGTGAGACATTGGTTCCATGAGGGAACCTCGATATGTCTTCGACATTGGTTTCATGAGGAAACCTCTATATGTCAAATATGGTCCAAGATGAAATTACCTTTCAGAGGGAGACAATTGAACTTATTGATCAAATTGGTCCCATTCATCTTGTAGCTCCAGTTAATGTTCTTAGAGATATTGCAATAGGTCGGAAGAGACATGCATGGGCTCATCAGACTCTGCAGGAGGTAGAAGGACATGAAACTCCTTTTGGTACCTTTCGAGTGAGAAATAGACCTCACAGATATTCATGCTATGTCACAACTATGAGCCACATCATCCATTTTGAGCCTTCTTGTTGTGAGGAGGAAACTAATCATCCAGTATGGAGAGATTTCATGATGGAGGAGTATCAGTCCATCATGAAGAATGATGTGTGGGATATGGTTCTGAGACTGGATGGGAAGTATGTACAGTGACTTCCAAATGGATCTTATATATAAGATCAAACACAAAGTTGACGGGAGCATCGAGAGGCACAAAAATGAGATTTGTTGCTAGAGGATTCTCTCAGGTGGAGGGAATAGATTATGAGGAGACATTTTCTCCTATTTCTTGATACACTTCTATCTAGATGATTATTTCCCCTGCAACATCCTTGGGTTAGAGAGTACATTAGATGGATGTGAAGACATCCTTTCTCAATGGAGATATTGAGGAATAAGTATACATAGAGTAACCGGATGCTTTCATGATACATGAGAAGGAGTCTCATGTGTTCAGGTTGAAGAAGGCCCTGGATGGACTCAAGCAAGCACCCCAAGCTTGGTATGCGAGGATTGATGGACACCTAATGAGTTTGGGATTCAAAAAAAGTGTTGTCGATCCCAGCCTGTAATACAAGACTGTTAATGGTGAGATTTTGGTCCTCTGTGTTAATAACTTATTCCTCACCAGTACAGAGAGGCTTATTGTTGAATGCAAATATGTGTTGGCCTCTAAGTTTGAGATGAAGGGCCTTGGTATGATGCACTACTTCTTAGGACTAGAGGTGTGGCAAAGAACTGATGATATCTTCTTATGTCAAGGGAAGTACACAGTTGAGATATTGAAGAATTTTGGAATGCTGAAATGGAAGCTCGTGGCTACACCAATGGTGAAAAATCTGAAGAAACTAAGTGTGTCTTCTTCTGATTCTGACAAAATTGATCTGACTCTGTACAGATAGTTGATTGGATCATTGATGTATATGGTTAACACCATAGAATATATTTGTTATGCAATGAGTACACTTAGCCAATTTATGATCCAGCGAAGACATACACACTATATTGTTGCGAAGCATGTGTTGAGATACTTGCGAGTCATAGTTGGACATGGTCTGAGATATACTTACAATATTGAAATGAGATTGTAGGGATATAATGACTCAGAATGGGAAGTGGAAACAGTGGACAGGAAGAGAACCTCTAGGTGTTTCTTCACTTTGGGATCTTCCACAATTTCTTGGTGTAGCAGGAAACAAACTTTTGTGGCCTTGAGCACCACAGAAATAGAGTACATTTCATTGAGTGTGGCAGTATGTGAAGTAGTGTGGCTTTTCAAGCTCCTTGCAAATTTATTTGGACATGTGTTGGATTCCACTGTTATTTTGAGACATGGTGCAGAGGAAGGAAGTACTGGTGCAGTACCTTCCTACATATGAGAAGTTTGTTGTTGTTCTTATCAAAACAGGACGAAGTTTGAGTACTTCCATGATAAACTTGGCATGACAAAGAATTCCTCCCTCGATGAGAGGGAGTGTTGATGTTTGCAACTTCCTGAGATATTCCCTAGATCATACTCCTCTGCAACTTAGTTGAGTTGATCTATGAGGACACTTATCTGAGAAGGGATAAGTGGGTTTGGGCTTATCCGAGAAGGGATAAGTGTGTTGATCTATGGGGACACTTATCCGAGAAGGGATAGCCCAACGTCCCTTGTGGAGATCACATTAGGAGACATCCACGTGAAGAGAACATGAGGACATGTCAAGGGATTTGACCTTGATGTCACACACTATGGGGTGTTGACCCTAGTGTTTCTAGAGGGAGTATCCTATAGAAGTCCACATGGGAGTTCCATGTGTGTCAGACATTATCCAGATCATACTCCTATATGAACTGAGTTGATTTGATATGTGAGGACACTTATCCAAGAAGGGATAAGTTGGACACTTACCTGAGAAGGGATATGTGGGTTTGGGATTATAGCCCAACATCCCTTGTGGAGAGCACATGAGAAAACGTCCCTTGTGGAGAGCACGTGAGGAAATGTCCCATGTGGAGAGCACATGAAGACATGTCAAGGGATTTGACCTTGACATCACACACTATGGGGAGTTGACCCTAGTATTTCTAGAGGGAGTATCTTGTAGAAGTCCACATGGGAGTGCCATGTGTGACAGACATTATCCAAATCGTACTCCTATATGAACTAATTTGAGTTGATATGTGAGGACACTTATCCAAGAAGGGATAAGTGGGACACTTATCTGAGAATGGATAAGTAGGTTTGGGATTATATCCTAACGTCCCTTATGGAGAGCACATGAGGACACATCCCTTGTGGAGAGAACATGGGGGCATGTCAAAGGATTTTACCTTGACGTCGCACACTATGGGGAGTTGACCCTAGTGTTTCTAAAGGGAGTATCCTCTAGAAGTCCACATGGTAGTGCCATGTGTGACATACCTTTTTTATACTACAATGGTTTTGTACCACTGGATAATAGTTGTGTACTACTATGGAAAGATACCTCCATAGCTAAGAGGGAGTGTTGATGTTTCAACATCAGGTGCACCTTCTCCTAAATTGGGCTGCAGACCAAGGGAGATAGGATACATTTATCATAAAGGTGCACTTATGGTAGATGAGCCCAGGTGTAATCCTTCCTTGATCACGATAAGGAATAATATGGACTCTAGGTGCTTGAATTTATTTCCACATGTCAATTAGCATCAAGATGACATTCAATCACAGGTGTGTACCTAGGGTGAAATATCATGGTGTGGTATTTTTCCTAATCGTGGTGATTTGACAAAGAATGATTAAAACTCAAGATGTTATATTCTATTACATGTGGACCCAAAGTGAGCTTGATCTCAGAGAGATTCAATTGTCTTAGAGGGAGAGTTATAGAAGGAGTTTCTCCTCGGTTCGAGTGGGAGAGAGACATCTCCCAAGACTGACAGACAAGTGTCATGAGTCTAGGGTGAAGCTTTTATACTTCAGATACAAGCTTGGCATGATGCATAATGTCTCCCTCGTTGAGAGGGAGTGTTGATGTTTGGACAACATCGGGAAGACATTCTCTTAGATCAATAATTAATAATATAAGTATTGATTATTAAATACTATATATAATAAGTAAATGATAATAATAAATAGTTATTTATTATCCAAGGCACAAATCCTTTCATGGATGGTCATTATATGTTCTCTATATATGGAACACTCATCATTGTAAGAATATATCAATCATATCTCATATAAAGAAAAACAACATTGGGTAAGTGTAATCACTCAACTAGGGATGGAATTATAGCACATGGTCCTCGTCTTTCCATTAAAAGACCATATAGTGTGTTTGTGACTGTAAACATCTTAGGGAAGGTGAAATTGGGTCAACCAGCAATGAAATCACCACCCAGGGAGAGTGTATGACAGTGGGAAGGATAAATTGTCTTAGTCATATAATAAACTACAACACAGGTAATGCAACCTATAAGAGAGGTAAATTCACCAAAAATCATAAATAAATCAAATTAGAAAATCCCTACATTATTGAAACATTTATAGATTGAGGTCCATTTATCTCCCATCTTTGAAATTGATGAATAGAGAAGAATAAAGAGTTGTTGGGTTGTTTTTCTTGCTAACAGGGACTATATCTATGGAAGAAAATATCAAAATAGTAGTTGGTAAAGAATCCTAATTTTTAAACAACATGGGAAGCCACTAAAATCTAAAGAAATTGTATTTCAAACTCATATATAGAGAAAACAGCATTGCTAAAAAATAAATTCACTCATAAGAACTCAAATTTTACCGTGGAAACCCAAATGGGAAAACCATAATATTTCAACAATCTCTGGTTACATTGTTATTCAAATCCCTTTATCGATCTTCATTTTATTGGCCCAAAAAACCTTTGAGAATGAAAGTTCAAAAAGAAATAGTGAGATATGGGGTAATGTTAAGGCCAATAGGCATGACCCTTCTTTTTCCATTCCTCAAACTCCTCTCCTATTTTATTTTTTGATTTTAAATAATTCATTGTTTTCTTCTCATTTTGTCTTATTTTGATTTTACATTTTCATTTCTTTTCATAGTTTGTCTAACCATATTTAATTGTCAAATTAGATTTCGTATACTAAGTCTTACAACCATTTGATTCTTTAGATCCATTTCATATCACATCTATGCATTGAGAGGCATTTTGGTCTCCAAAATCATGAAGGAAACCAAGTTGGATCAATGTACCCTCTATCTTCTTCTTTGGAACATGGCTCTGAGTTTGACTCCTAGCTACAAATCTGAATCTAGCTCTAGCTATGGCTTGTGGCTCTAGATATTGGCTCTATTTTTTGCTATGACTCTAGCTCACTTGTTCTTTCAATGCACAAGTCTTATACTTGACTCTCATATTTGAGAAATATTGAGATCCAAAATCTATAATTATCATTTATTCCCATCTCTCTCAAACTTGGATATGGTCCATATTGATAGTCAATGAAGCAAAGTCAAATCTTGTTCTATTTTCAGTCTGACCTAAACACATTATTCCATCACATAACGATTCCACAAGGGAAGTGTGGTGCATGCTCTTATGTTAGGATTAGTTTCTTCCCAACAAGTAAACAAATATTTGGTTATTTTATATGATGACAAGAACATCATGGAGTTCCTAATAATTCAAATCTAATGTCATTAACCTCCATGCATCAATATCCATCACATCTCCAAGACAGGGTTCTTCTGAAATATTGTAGGTAGAAAATGGAATGTGGTTTCCTTGGTTATTGGCATCAACTTGATATCCTCAATTGTGGTGATATGAACTTCCTATTATATCTAATTTGACATATTATTCTCCTTGAGTTGCAGATGAAAGAATCTCTTCATCTTCTTCAATATTCACTCTCCACACTATTATACTTGGTTGTGCAATTTTTGGGGTGAATATCTAGATGAAGTAACCAAAAAATTTCTTCCAAATGACCAATCAACTTGTAGTGGTAGAAAAATTTCTAGGAACTAATATATGGATTGGTTAGCATGTTGCTTCTCTCCCCATGTCTTTGAGTTTTTTGTTGTCTTGGGGAAGCCTTATTTCCATTCTTCTTGTAGAAGAAATCTGTCTTGTGGCATGTGGATCGATTCTCCTAGTAAGATGCCTCATGATGGACTTTATTCCCACATAATGAGCATGCCTCTAAGTACTAATAATTGAAAGTGATGTGGCCTTTCCTCTTTCACCAGTGACAAAAAAGGGATGTCTTGTTTGAGGCATACCTCTTGGTATTTGTCTCCTTATTTCCTCGACCTTGGCTTTCCACTTCTTATAAGTGATGTTGCAAGTTGAGTATTTTCAATTTCTTCATTGTTTCCCTTTTGTAATCCACCACAAGAAGGATGAGGTGGTAGTGGGATACCACGTCATGTATTGTTTCTATTTATTTTGATGAGTGGCCCAAATCTATCATGTCTTTCTCCTTCAAAAAAGTGGTGTTAATGATCATGGAATTTTTATTTCTACGATCAAAACCGAGGAATTCATGCTTGACCCTGTGTTTATCTATAATGGGGCTTAGTGTTTCTTGACTTATTTTACCTATCACTTGTCTGTCATATTCAATTTACCTTAACTATTTTGATCTAATTCTTCTAGTATGATTTTAAAATTCACCAAAACTCTCTTGCGAAAACATTAGGGAAGGTGATATTACCAAATTTACCTTAATGATGGTGTTGGTCTCAATGGTGGTAGTTGAAGTTGGATTTTCTTCCTTGATCACTTATAAAACTTCTTGAATCTTTCCCAATGGATCTTACTTCTCTACCAACCCTTGTTGTAGCTAAGTCATCACTTGAGTGAACCTATCTTATTTCCAACTATCCATACATATGACCTTTTTTCCCAAGTGTACAAGTCAGAATCTTTTCTCATCTCAATATTCCATGAAAATTGTGAGGGAGACTTGGCATTCAACAAATTTCTTAGGTAATGGTGGAATCAATATTATCAAACACTCAAGGTTCTTCTTCATATCTCTCTTCCTCCAGTTGAACATCTAGACTTGTTCCTTCAAGTGCTTGTTCTCTTCTTGAAGTTGATAATTTTTGGCCTATATGTATACCAACCTACTTTCGAGGAAAATCCCCTATAGTAGTGGGATTACTGTAGTGTACCAATGATAGTACAATAATAAAATTCCATACAAAATACTAAGAAAATATATAATAACCAAATTTTAAAGAAATAACTAACTATTGGAAGAAAGAGGAAAACCAACTCACTAGGATCCCAACATTCAAAGACGTTCTCGATTGAAAGATTCCTTTCACTCCTTTCCAGTGGTCTCTCTATAACCTGCAAGAACCTTAAACAAGCATATCTATACATATAGGTATTTATACTAATAACTACGTGTTAGTTCTATGAAAAATAACATAAACGATAGAAGCACTTAGTATTATAATAAATCATATACAAAAGCATTGTAAATATAAATAATAAAAACACGATACACTTTGAAGGAATGATTTTTATGTATTAATAATGAACAACAACAAGCTAGTTATAGATTTTACCTATCCGATGTGGAATTGCCCTGTCAAAAGAGATCCTATATTCCTCCACCCTAGCTCCTGCTATAAGGATCTTCTTGACAATGAAGTTACCGCAGACCCAAAGAGAGTATAAAGGGAAACTCTTTGCAAGAAAGGTTGGTAATCTGATGGAGACTTGAAACAAGGGTTTCCAAGTGAAGAAACAAGTGGTAACATGGATAAAATGGGCTTACAGACTCGGGAAGAATAACCAGATAAGTTTTTTCTTGAATGTGCAAAGTATCATTACCTTTCTCCATGAGGAAAATGTTTCTCTTATGTGGTATCTAGTTGGTTAGATATAATTGATTACATTAAAAAGGAGTTAGGAAACTAACCAATCCCATAACTCATCATTAATTTGTCGTAATTATATTTTTTGAACATTTATTAGCATGAACGTGGGTGTTCCTTAAGTAGCCTACGTGTACACGGGTTTCATAGTTGTGAGGGCACGTACACCCTTCAAAATATTGTTTTTTAGGACTCAAGGAGGTACGAGGAATAGTTGTTTGTAAGAAGGATAGGGATAAGGCCAAAACAAACATCAATTATTTAGAGGTGGCTTTTGACCCTATAACAAATTCCCCCTAATGTGTGAGGTCATAAGAGAAATTGATGGCCAAAATACACTATAAGTCTTCAAGAGCAGTTGGCCAAGGGTGAAGGTCACTAGAATCCAATATAAGGACAACAACCAACACAAAAACAAGTCAGAACAACTCAATTCCCAAGGTGAGCATACCCATGCTCAGGTAGGATGATAAGCATGGCCACCAATCAAGTACATTGTAGATCCATGTAATATGTACATATAGCAGTGATCATGGCTATGAAAGAGATACACGGTGGATCCATGTCAAATAAAGATCATAGCCACGAAAAAATACATGGTGGATCTATGTCTTAGAATCAATGAAGGATATCTAGTGCAAGAGATAGAAAATTGATCCTTGATGAGTACCAATGTGTGGAGTGGTACTATCCAATCGCAACCTAGGAAGTAGCATGAAAGAGGGTGATGCTACTACATTACCTAGGTCTTCAAATCAACCACCATGGTATGAGTCTACACTATGTGAATAAATGAGTTGAAGTTGAACAAAATGAGACACTGTTTGATTACCGATCATTGATGTATATTGTTAACAAATGCGAGACAACCAATCGATAAAGATAATGGATATCAAGGTACCTAGTACAATCTAACAAGTGTGAATAGAGGTTTTGATTTTGAACACCTGGTAGAATTTATCGATCAGGAGACATTAATGTATTCCCACTGACAAAAGTGAGGGAACTTTCCACCAATGACTGCAATCCCCAAGATACTAAAAATGACCTTAGATCCCTGTCCCAGAGAAATATGTTATGAACTCGATAGGAAGAGATCCACTAGAAGGAGGGAATTAAGGCATCCCCCATCATCCAACATGAGGAGTAGTAGAAGGAAAAATATTTGGAAGGAATCAGATGAAATATTGAAAGGACCACCATAAAGTATGTCCTCCATATTCACTAGATGTAAATAGTGCACAAAGAGAACCCTATGAATAAAAACCAATAATGAAGACTATGACAAAAGTGAGGAAACCACCAATGGAGAAAAATAGAATACAAGGTAAAAACATGAATCCCAATGTGTGAATAATTCTCTTGCCATCAAAAAAAGGGGAAAATACTAAATCAACAACCAATAATGGAATGTCATGTTCTGAGCACAAGGTCACCTATCAATGATGTAAATAGGCCCAGGGTGCAACTCTAGATCAAACTCTCAGAGAAATTTGTTGTATTCAATAAGAGATTAACCCACTGGTAAGAAGTCAATGGGGACTGTCCATACCAACACGAGTATAGGACAAAGATACTCTTGATTATGAGATGTACTTGAAATAGGGGAAGGCCAACTTGGAAATTAATGGGATTATGTAGAATGACCGACACAGGCCAAAATTTATCTTAAAACAAACATGACACAATATATGACTTGAGAATCATGGACTGAAAATGAATATCGACATAAGTTAGTGATGCAAGAGGAAGCAATAGACTCTCCATAGTGACTAGAAGAATAACCAGCCGGAGGAGTAAAAACTCTATGTAACTAGATTAATTTCCTAAAGCCATACTAAACCCAATTTGTTGAGACCAGACTAAAAAATTTGTGTTTTTTTCAGAGGAAAATTGACTGCTTCCAATAATGGTGTAAAAAACGCATTCCCACGCTATTTTATTATTATTATTATTATTGTCTTTTTCATATTGGAAAACCTGAAAAAGAATAAAAGAATGTTATAAGACATTGGAGGAAATGAGTGTCACAACAAATCAAACTAGTTCCAAGCACAAGGAACATACATATGCTCGATGTAAGGAATCCTGTGAAAGATATATACACTCATGGGAATGTTTCCTCGAGGGATATAGGTGTCAAGTCACAAAGGAAAAGATTGCAAGGCTAGAAATTGATGAGAATGTGTAAGCAAAAGGATAAACAATAACAAGTTGGAGTTAACATTAGGCCCAAAAGTGCAAGAAACAAAATGCAATGCAATATTGCAACTCAACACATAAATGAGGGATCCCCACAAGTATTGGCCAGAACAAATTGAGAAGAAGATATGAGGATTCAACAGAAAGTCATGGTAGGACTAAAATAGGGCTCCAAGCCTATGAAAGTAACTTCAACACAGTTGCCAAACTGTAAAAAAGGCTCTAACTAGGGAACCCATGAAGGATAGGATCTACCAAATGAATTACAACACTTCTAAACAACAAAGAAGGTTCCATGTTGCAACTCAGTGGGTTCGATCCTAAGGAATAATGAAACAAGAAAAAGATAATGAAAAAACCGCATGAAGGAGAAAATCTAACTTATATTCCAATTTCAAGATCATTACCTGTCAGAACAGATTGACATGACAAATAGGTACCAAATAAAATGTCCCCAAAGTCCTATGTATAATACCAACAACACTCACCCAAAAGTTAATAAGTCCAATACATAAACCTATGAGAATAACATATGCTATGGGATTTATAACTTGAAAACAAGAAACCCTAAAAGTAGAATATGTACAAAGAACTGCACAGACTTGCGACCTATGCATAGTATCTCTCTAGGTAGAGCGCATTATTGGGCTCATGTCAAGGGTTTCTTTGGTAACCAGGCTATAAATCTTCCAGTTCAAGAGGAGGTCGAAAATCCATAATCATAGCTTCAAGGATAACCTCATCCGAAGGTAATTCAACATCTAGGAAACCAGGACTTGAAGACTCACCAATACTAGGGCTCGAGGTCTCACAAACAATAAGAGAAAAATCAAGATCGCTCGGGCCAATAGAGGGAAGAAAAGGATTAGATTCCCCCATTGGATACAAAACCTGATCAATTATCGTTACCTTGTCTTGAGAAGGAAAACATGACTTTGAAGGATCCTTCTCAAAACCGATTTAACACCGAGGATAAGACACCGCATTATTCACTCGTGGTGGAGAAGAGTCTATTCAAACCCTAGGAACATATAAAGGAGAAATATGAGCTAAACATGAACTAGGATGGTAATTATTAGATGAAATATGATTAATAGTGACGATTTTTCTATTGTGAGGGAACTACATCATATGAAAGAGAGTAGAAACCACAACATTCATCACATATACATAATCACACCCAAGAAGCATATTGAAGTCCAAAGGGTTTGAAACCACTAACAAATCAACTAGGATATTCTTCCCACCTAATGTGATAGGGAAATGAGGAAGAATACCCAAACATTCACTAAGTCTTCTGTCAAAATCCAAAAACTCACTGGTAGTTAACACAAGCTTGGGAGAACCCAAATCTTTCCAAGCCAAGGAGGATAAAACACTTGCAAAGGCTCCTTCATCTATAATACATTGGTGAATTCCAGTTGAATTAAATCTAACCATTATTTGGAAAGGTGCAGAAGAAGTCATATGAGTCCCAACAATATCATTACAATCAAAGGAAACCATCTTAGGACTTGGAGGGAGCGTACTCGAAGAGAGTGGAATTCCCCCTCATTTAGAAGGTATTGAACTTGAAATGTAAATACATAGTCTCTAGCCGCATCACTCCCCCAAAAAAAAGTGGGATGGACCAAAGATATCATCAATGAGATCACTTCCTTAGACTCATCACTCTCCAAGTGAAGAGTGGGATCGACCAAATATTACATCGGCACAACTACTTCCTCAACCACTAGCTGAAAAGATCACTAGGAAACCAAAGATGACTCAAAACTAGAAGAACCATCGGACAAGGACCACATTCTTTGTACCACTGGAATACCAGGGAAAAAATAAGTAAGGTGATCGCCCTTGTAAAGCTTACAAGGGAACTTGGGATTACATCCTATTCATCTAGGATTCTCAATAATATCAATTCCCCCAGCATGACTTGCAACAACTAGTGGGTTTCCTCCAAAATGACTTGGATTGGCTAGGTGTTGGTCTCCAACATGACTCACAGAGTTTGGTGACTTGATGCAAATAAGACTCGTAGTGAATGGATTTGCACTACCAACATGACTCATAGAGGTTGGTTTCTTGTCTTCAACATGAATTGCAAAGGCTGTTGACATATAATCAACATGACTACCATAGGTTGGTTTTGCACTTCCAACATGACTCACAAAGCCCGATTGCTTGTCTCCAACATGAATCATAGAGTTTGGTGAATTAATGCTAGTATGACTTGCAATGACCGAAATTTCGCTCCTAGCATGACTCAGAGAGGTTGGATCTAGATCTCTAAAATGACTCATATAGGTTGGTGTAATAATTTGAGAATGAATCGCAATGACTAGACTTGTTCCCCCCAACATGACTTACAAAGGATGGAAACTGGTCTCCAACATGACTTGCATAGGTCGGTGAACTACTCTCAGTATGACTTGTAGTGACTATAATTATGCTCCTAGCGTGACTCACAGAGGCTAGTTGCAGATCTTCGACATGACTCACAAAGGTTGGTGAAGTAATTCCAGTATGACTCACAGTGATGGGACTTGTGCCCCTATCATGAATCACAAAGGATGACGGTTTCTCTCCAATATGAATTACAAAGGTTGGTGAACTATTTCTAGTATGACTTGTACTGAATATAATTATGCTCCCAACATGAATAGTATAGGTTGTATTCCAGTATCCAACATGAATCATAGAGGTTGGTGACCTAATGCCAATATTATTTGAAGTGACTAGACTTTTTCTCCTAACATGACTAGCAGAGGATAGTTTCACATATCCAACATGACTCGTAGAGGCTGGTGACTTATTCTTCTTACACTTCCTCTTCCTATTCCTTTTATACTTATGGTTAATAGTATCTATAATTTCACCAAAAGAAGGAGAAGGAGAAGGACTAGAATTCAAAGACGAAGTAGGTTAGGATCCACATCCATTCGATGCACATGAAATAAGGTACTTATCTAAGAAGCATAAACACCATTTGGGACATTGGGAGTGGTCCACAACCAAACCGATAGCCCTACATTCAACCTAGGAATTTTCAAATTGGCCATCAAGGGGGCACCAACGTTTCCAAATAAATGAAAAGCACAAGAATCCCCTTGGGTAGGGGTCCCTTGGTTGGTATCCTCAAGAAAATTTTCCATGAAATTCCTATGCACAGGTTTGTCCCCTGCAAGACTATTCATGTGTCTGAAAAAGTCTCACACACTTACTCTGGAAAACCAGTGGTATAAAAACCTACGCCTTCTAGGATGTGGCTCCACACTTTCAAGAGAAATACCATGGATCCTTCCCTACGAATAGAGTGGTTGATCAACCTCCTTGAATCAAAAATCCAAAAGTGGTGATATAGTAACAACCTAAGACCAACTATATAAAGTAGCACTCCACTAAAAAGTCCTAAGAGAAAGATTGCAAACAAACAACTTCTTCAAAACTTCATCCCAGGTGGATAAGGTCTAGATTTCAAAGCAATGAAAAAGTGGATAAAGACCTTCTAAAAGTTGGCATTGGTTTATCAAGTCTTAAGACTGATGAATAAAGGAGTGAAAACCAGTTACCCTAACCTCCACTTACCAGCCCTACCTAGTGCAAGCAACCCTTGCTTCACATGGCACCATCTAGGGGTATTGATAGTGTGATACATTGTCTTCCTTAGGTACCATTGGAAACCCCATGAGGTTACCTCTGAGATACCTAAGAAAATCAACTAATGATACCAACTCACAGTAAGAGTCTAGGGTGTACATTCAACAGTGAGGATCAAACGTATGGGCATGGTAAAAAAACATGAATCCTTGAAAGTTCCACTTCTTAGGGGGATATGGGAACTAATGAAACCCCCAAAATATGACCTCTCCACAAAATTCATTCAAGCCTCAGAGGGGTTATCTCTTCAACTCTTCCTTATGTGACTTCATGTTTAACTCCTATGTTAGAGGAGGTTCCCGACTATACTTATACACAAATTGGATTTTCACTCTTCCCATCTCAGAATATTATGTTTGTTTACCATCCTTGGAGATTTATTTGTCGAGTCCTAATCCAATACCCTAACCCTAAATGTGTTTATGAACCCTAGAAACAAATTCTAGTAAATTTTAAGTTTAGAGTTCATTTTAGTGGTTGTTCTTTACTCAAATGATACAGAAGTGAAACTGATGTTTTTTAAGACTCTTGAAAAAATGAAAATTATAAGAACACTGGAAAATAAATATTTACACTAATTATTCAATGAAAAAAAGTTTCAAAAAATAAAAATGTATGAACAATCTTTCAAACCTTGAAATGCAATATTTTCTCTTTCTAATGCAAAATGCACAATGCAACCTTTGGAGAAAAGAAAAAAACGTAAAAAAAAAGGATGTTCTTTGTTATTTTTCCTTTTAAATTATTTCAATATGAGAAGAAAAAAAATCATATGCTAATGTCTTTTTATTTTTTAAGTAAGAAACAAAACAAATCAACAGAAAGAAAGAAACCTAACTAGCAACAAACTAGATTTTTATGTTTTCTTCTTCTTTCTACCAAATAAAAACTAAATACAATATGTTAAAAAAAATTGTGGTTTTATGATTGAAAAATACAAGTAAATCACAAAATAAAATTAACGAACTCAAATACAAACTCAAGTTTCAAACATAACCACAACAATGACCACAAAATCGAGATCCCGAGAACATGACTAGTATTATAGTGATGCAATACATGGGATAAAAGGGAGAAAAATGTGGATCAAAAATATTTGTTTTCCAGTCAAATTCAAGGCCTTACTAACCTCCTATAGGCCACAAAAAATTTTGGGACCAAACTCCCCAAAAAAGACCCCCAAACAAGCCAAAATAGGGCTTCAAAAAGGCTAAAAAACAAACAAAAATGTCACTTTTTTGGAGGTGTACGCAACTATCTCCACTATAGGTCACATGTCTAAGATTATGTATGAAACCTAGATCACTGTAGAGAGTGAATATGAGTTTTGTACGTTCCTTTTCCTTCTATAGGGTGTGTGTGTACGTGCTTTGGCCTTCTACAGGGCACATATATGACCCAACACTTGTGTTTTTTGGACATGCATGTACGTGATTAATGCCTATATAGAAGTAGTGTATTCATGTGTCTGTTATCAAAGGAAAGTGTGTATATGATTAGGAATACTTGGACAAACTAAGTCTAATTCCAAAAATTCAAAATCCAGCAGAGAGATAAAAAAAAAGACAAAAAAGAATGGAAACCAAAAAGAAAATCCAAGAATGATTCAGAATGTTACAAGCAAAAAATAACCTTTCTTTTATTTATAAAAATAAAACCAAACTACTACAGAAATCAATAAGAAACATCAATAAAGTCTCAAAGTCTCAAAAGAGACCCCAAACACCTAGTCAAACACCCTCAAACCATAAAATATTCTCAAAAAACATTTCCTAGGAAGATGTACGAGCATTTACACAAGGAATCCCACGTACACATGGTTGTCTACATTGGAGGGCATGTATATGTATGCGACTATGTTAACTACATGCCACGTATACACCCTAAAACTTCAAAAAGATAAGAAAAGAGGCAAGATAAATGGTTCAAATGAAAAAGGGAAATACTAAAATAATTGCCAACTATTGATCCAAGTATCAAGCAGCAATTTGAGACAAAATAAAAACAAATAAACCAAGAAAACACAACAAAAAAACTCAAAACAAGCCCACTAGAGAAAAATCCCCAGTATGGTCGCCAATTATGATTTCGAAGAAAATATCCTACAATAGTGAGCTTACTGTAGCATACCAATGACCATACAAGAATCAAATTCCATAAAGAATACTAAGAAAATATATAATAACTGAATTTCAAAGAAATAACTAACTATTGGAAGAAAGAGGAAAACCAACTCACCAGGATCCCAATGTTCGATGTCATTCCCAATCGAAGGAGTCATTTCTCTCCTTTCCAATGGTGTCTATGTAACCTGTAAGAACCTTAAACGGGGATATCTATACAGAGAGGTAGTTATACTAATAAATATCGGTGAGTTTTATGAAAAATAACGAAAATGATCGAATTAATTAGTATTCTACTGAAGCATATACAAAAGAATTACAAATATAAACAATAACAACACAATACAGTTCAAAGGAATGAGTTTTTTGTATTAATAATGAACAACAACAAGGTAGTTACAACTTTTACTTTTCCGACGCGACACTTCCCTGTCGAGACAGATCATAGATTCCACCCTGACTCCTGCTATAAGGATGTTCTTAACACTAAATTCACCACAGGACCAAAGAGAGTATAAAGGGAAACTCTTGGTAGGATTGGTTGGTGATCAGAAGGAGACTAGAAACAAGGGTTTCTAGGTCAAGAAACCAAAAACAATAGGGATAAAATGTGCTTACAGACTCTACGGGAATAGCCAGATAAGTGTTTTCTTGAATGTGAAAAGTATCATTACCTTCCTCCATGAGTAAAAGTCTCCTTTTATGCGGTCTCTAGTTGGTTAGAGATAGTTGAGTACATGAAAAAAGGAGTTAGGAAACTAACCAATCCTATAACTCATCATTAATTTGGCATAATTCTATTTTTTTGAACATTTATTAGCATGTACTCGGGTGTCCCTAAAGTGGCCCGCATGCACGCGGGTTGGATAAGTGTGAGGGCATATACATCCTTCAAAATATATTTTTTAGAAGGACTCAAGGAGGTATGGGGAATAGTTGTCTATAAGGAGGATATGGATAAGGGAAAAAAGAGCATCAATGCTTCAGAGGTGGAATTTGATGTTATAACACAATCTCTCTCTATTTTCTTTACCCATTCTAGTTCTACAAAGTTATAGTAGCTATGTCATGGTAAATGATTCAACTATTCTGATACTAATATGATTCGTAAATGAGGGACTTATGGCCCATTAATTTCTTCACAAACATGGATACTATGTAGGCTTAAAACCTTGGTCTTTGTTCTTAGTCTCATACACTAAGATCTATCCTCTAAATGGATAATAGGCCTCTAGTCACCATGTAGCCTAAACATAAATAATAGCTGGAAATGTAGTGGCTATCAAGTCTCTTAGTTTTATGCTCTTGGTTTTTAATCACCAAACAAGCAAACAAGGCATGGATTTTTCACCAAAATGTTCTAGCTCTATCTCTATGTCTAACCAATGATAGGTCGAAAAGGATAACTTTGTTATCAATTGGTTCACTTATTGGGTTTCTTGTTTTAATGTTAAGGTCAAATATCAACGAGAAATTTTGCATGAATGGCTACTCCCTGTCTTTTGCTCAGTTGAGATTCTCTTCAATTAGATGAAATGAGGGCTATGGTTATTACTCAATTATCAGTCTGAGCAACTCCCCTTCAAATATTGTAAGTGTGCTAATGAGCAATCTATCAATGTGTGAAACCAATATATACCCTTCAGTATTTCATAAGATCTCTTTCATTCAATTATGAAAATCTTCCATTAAGTTCACAACCTACGCAGTAATGGAAATCATGAGATAACACAACAATGAGTATATGTTTAGATGAAAATTGCATATTTCAATATTAAATATAGGTTCCAGAGATCTAGTAGCAGTGAAATCCTCCATTGTACTTCATAAGAGTCCTAGTTATCCAAGTACCCTTTTAACAATATCAAGCTTTCCTTCTAGGAATATGCTCCAAAATTTTGTTATTCATAGAACTTAGTTGGCATAGATAGAAGAAACATATCTCTAATTCTATTTTTGTTAGAAATAAAGAGATGTGCTCATTTTTCCATAAACAATATAGCAATATTGTCACCCAACCATAGGCACAAAGGCCACCCTCGAGCACCTTAACCTTGACAGATAGAATAATTCTGGAATCAGACCAATAGCCAACCAAGGTAGCGCACCTTTCTCCAAGGCTAGTGCACCAAGAAAGAATAATCAAAGACCAAGAAGAAATTCCAAACCATGACCAAGAGAAAGTCCAACCAAAATCCAAAATACCAGTTGCAACAGCTGTAGTTGCACCCCCTCTCCAAACTTGTGCACCACTAGTCTTATGCAGTTGTGAGTGCGTGAAATTGACAAATGAGCTCTAGCGGCCTCTATTTATACTACTCTGTCTCACTTGACTCGGTCGAATTCTCTTTTTGGAGGCTAGTAACTCAATATTAAATATTCTCTTGAGTCGACTTGTCTTCTAGGGTTATTATCCAACGTTTTAGGGTTTGTCTTGCTTCCTGAAATATTCTAGTCTTGTCAAAGGTTACACGTGGAGGTTAATACCTCCCACAACTACCATAATATCAACAATTTTTAATATATCTACATTTCAATAAATGCAATACTTCAAATATTGCTACTGAAAGACCAATCATGTATGTGTAGTGAGATTCCATTTTGAAAACATAGTCTTAAGTACCATAAAATCACTTGTCACTATACCATTTGGTCCTAAAGAATGCCAACTCAAATCTTCATCTAGAGTAAAACTTAATGCTCATTATACCATTTGGTCTTAGAGAATGCTAACTCAAATCTAGAGTAAAACTTAATGCTCGTGATTAGAAATTTCACAAGCTCTCTCACATATCCTTATATTATAATTTTGACCACGCATAGTCTTATACATTTGAAAATGTGGATGAAGGCAAGGCACATTAATTTCATAAAAAAGTTTGAGATTGTGTTTAAAAAGTCAACATTCCAATGTATGATAATTTGACCATGAAATAAAATTGACTAGGTTGAAGAAGAAATCACTCAAGTAAGAAAGAAATCACATTGTATAGCCTATGAGAGTGAGAAAATAAACAACCTACAATGAAATTTAATCTAAAGAGACAATACAATTTGTGGGAAGATCATATGGTGCATGGGTAAGTATAATCACTCAACTAGAGATGTAATCAATGTATGATCCTCCTCTTTCCATTAAATGGCCATATTGAACAACCTAGGAAACATAAAATTGGTTAATTAGAAATGAAATCATAACATAATGAAATCATAGCCTAGGGAGAGTGTATGACTTTTGGAAGAGAAATTGACACAAACAAGAACAAAATCACAACTAGGGAATGGATTCACAACTTGTAGGAGAGTAAAACTCAATCAATAATGTTTACTTTCGACTTTTGATGGGAGTAATTGTGCCTAAACAATCCAAACAGCTTAGTGTAAATGTTTTTTAAAAAACTTGATTTTTAGGCAAATTCTGTAGATTTGAGTGATTAAGTTTGTATAATCAAAATGTCTCAAAAAAATTTCAACTTGCTAAAATACAATTTAAACAACAACAAAAAAATATATATATATAAATTTTACCCAAATTTAAAAATTCAGAAAGACCAATAAAAATTCAGAAAGCCATGAGTAAAGCAGCGTGACACCAAAAATACATTTGCTAAACGCCCAATACAAACCAATAAAAATTCAGAAAGCCATCAGTAAAGCAGCGTGACTTTCCACAACGACACCTGCTCTATAATAGAAAATCCACCTACGGCCCAGGGTATTCAATCAAACCGTCGAATGCACCAGCTCAGGTGTTTGTCAGAAGAGTTATAAAATTGTTCTCCTAAATCGTGTTTCTATGAAATATCCTGTTTAATCAAATGGCAGGCAGCGAGGCATCGTGTTCAGACTTTGTGTATGATCCGGTCCGTTTGAGCCCAGAAGGAATCTTGTTTAATCGTATTGACCTGGAAAAACACTGGGACAAGAACAATGGACCTGCAAATAACCCGGAGACTGGCGAGCCTTTCGACATAAAAGATATTGTTCCCCAACCCGAAGTAAGAATGCAGCTGCGACAGCGTGCCGCCATGAGAGACGAGTATTTTCCAGGTCAAAAAATGCTATTACTCTGGACTGTCATACAAGATTACCCATTCGACATATCGGACGAAACCCATATGTCGGACTACGTGAATTCTGTGGCTCGCTGGATTGCAACCGTTATCACTATACCGCAAGATTCTACAACCCTGTGGAAGAGTATAAATCTTCTTCGCCTAAATTGCCAGTATAGCGAGAAGAACAATAGAATGTTTCGTTCTGTGAATGGGTTCCAGAAATTGATTGCAGCTCTGAGCGAGCATTTCTCTTTCAACGGAGTGAGGGGCTCAAGCCATGACATGGCTTTCTTGTCGCTCGACGAGGATACCTTGAACATTTGTCGTGAGATAGTTAAGCTTGTGGAGATTACAGGCTTCACTGCCGGGGACGCGGTTTTTATAACGGACATACCGTCCCGCGCAGAGGGTTTCGCCGGCATACTGCGTATCCTTTTCTTTCGCGGCCTCTCCATGAAAGACAGGGCCAGAATCGTGCGCATCACGCACGCCTTGTCTAATAACGAACAGTTCCAGTTCTTCGATTATTTCTTTGGCGTCATCCATTTTCTCTTGATGGATTCTTTCACACCTAGTCAGGATCTCGGCCTCTGTGCAGATATCGCCTATGCGCATTGTAATGATCGATTTCTGGGGAGGGCCGTATCACCACTGTGCTTTGCACTCAAAATTCTGGTTTCCCGTTTTTATAATTCAGACGAGACGAATGCGAATGGGAAGAGGGTTAGGGTTAATGAAGAACACATTGATGGATCTGCCGCGGTGGAGAAGGTTTTGAAGTTTCTTTGCCGGCTCTGCGCCAAATATGGCGCCGAGGCGGTTGACTATCTGACTAGCCCAACCCAGGTGGGGGTGGTGAGCTCTGCGCTTCTGATTTTAAAGCATGCGCTCTTGCATCCAGAGCCGGGAGCAGCTACTTTCGGCGGCCGACACCTGCTGTATGCATTGCTTATTATTAAATACATCTATGGAGGCCCTGCTGGGGATAAAGCTTTGCCCGAGGACGTCAAGATTGTGTTCGATTTCGCCATGAGTGCCGTGCCCACTCGCTACCTCTTCAACGGCGAGCGGAAGCTGAAGGATTTGGCCGACCAAGTGGTGGATAATTTGCTAGGTCGCCAACCTGCTGCATTTGTCCTTCGTCATTGGGCTGATTTCCCTTTGTAATATCTATGTTGCGATTACACTATTAAATTGAATTATAAATCTCTGTGACGATTAGGTAAACGATCGACGGAACTCCCTTTTACTTTTTAGTTAATAAAAATTCTCAAAACAAACCTAGAAATTGTCAAAACAAACCTAACTGCACAGTATAAACATTTTATTTTTTTTAAGTTTTACAGGTATATTTTTTTGACAATTTTTACTGAAATCTGGCTAAATATTATTGTAACTCTAAATTTGATTTTAATCATTGAAACTGTATAATTCCAATAGTTGGTGGGTTTTTTAAGATACTGAATCCATTTATGTATTGGAAAATGCAATTTAAACAACAGAAATTGATGATTTCACCCAGATTTGTTTTACCAAAAAAAACTTCAAAATAAAAGATTAAAAATTTACAATGAAATTTTATTATTTTTAATTTAAAATTTATGAAATATTTTGTTAAAAAAAATGGTTAGTGGAAATTTTTTTTACATGGTATTTTAAATACATAGGTAAAATAAACTAGCATAGATTTATCTTAACTTCGGATCTATTAATATTCATTCTATAACATAAATTATCAAAAATGTATAGCTATATGGTTATTACAATATTTCCATATGATTTTTGATTTATGATTAACTAGTCATTAAGGATTTCTCTTGGATTCTAGGGAGAAAGATTATTTCCAATATATCATTGTTTTTATTTTGAAGTACATATTTATGAAAATTTAATGGAATTAATGATGGTGGGAATAAATGGATAACATTATAGTTTCTCAATCACCAAGGATGTGTGGATATTAATCATACCATTTCAAGCATGTCTATTGCAATGATGACTTATTAATGACCCTAACGAGATTAATAGTTGAGGACTATGCTTCATGTAACTAGTACCAATGATACACTTACGGTGTGGTTTGCCGTCATCTCACTTGGTAATGAGAATTCAATGGTATTGATTTTATATTTGATAATGTTCATAATTTTGACAATTTGATGATATGAGATAAATATGTCAACCATGAATTTTAAGGATATTGATGTCAAGATGGAAGAAACCCTAACCCCTAACAACCCCATGACCTTGATTGCAAGACACATCCAAAATTTAACAATGAAAATGCATGATGAGAGTGCAATGATTTGATACTCCCAAAAAATTTGATGTTGATGATATTGCTAACATTATTCATTAAGCCTACGATATTAGTGATACAGTGATAATGCTTCAATGAAACAAGAATATGAAGGATAATTAATGGACAACATATGATCAAATCATGATGAAAAGTGTAACACTCCTTTTAGTGTTAAATTTTCAAGTTGCATAATTGCAAGTTGTGCAAGTAGCATCACTCAAATTACACACTATGTATTTAATCACATGTACATCTTTTTTTTCAAAATAAATGAGTAATTTTACTCATTAATATGACTATTTACACCATCAATGTTCCAATAATTCAATGGTCATTATATCATATACATCTAAAGTTATTAATGAGTTATTTTTGCTAATATTATAACACAAAATTGTTTATAACACATAGTAAATCTTTTTTTTAACAAGAACTCGGGAAATTTATATTAAAAAGGTGTGGATAAATCCATTGTATTACAAAAAAAAGGAAATAATAGACCTTCGGCATATAGATTCTTTGAAAGTTGAGATTGATGTTACAATTTTTTTGTCCATTGTGTTGCCAACTTTCCTAACTATGACATTTTTTGATGTATTTTGAAGAATACAACCTATAAAAAACTCCATTTATGTATATCGTAGAACAAAACGTGACACTTGAAAAATACAGAATCAACTACTCGGTTCCTTTTTTACCTCCGGATGTCCATGTTGCTCCCAAATTGGGTCTATTGTTGGTTCGTTGAGGTCTGGAACTTGATTCACTATGGATGAAGTTAGATTTCTAGAATCTTCCTCTATTTTTTGGGGGGTGTTGGGCTTCTGATAATTTCTTTCCATCTGATCTAGACAACCTTGCATGTTCTCCACTTGACTGTGTTGATCCTCAATTTGGCTATGTTGGGCAAACACTTCATCCTGTAGAGAGTTTTATAACTCGAAGGTCAATGTGAAGTTGATTTCTCCCATATAAATTCTCATCCTTTGACACCCTGCAAAATCTTTCTTTGGTTCCTACTAATCTTGGCCTGCAAAAAAATACAGCGAGTTCATGGCCCTTGGCTCTTTATGTGACTTCTACATCTTGTCCATGAAGCTGAGAGGGAGGCGGTTTCACAAGAGGCGAGGGAGAGCGCTCCAAGCACAGGTTGATGGGAAAACAAAGGCCACGGGCTTGGAAGGGGGAGAGGTTTTGCCCATACGTATCCAAGATGAGAAACTATGAGTGAGGTGGCTCAAAAAGGGCGCAAAAGAGAATTTGAGGAGAACATAGTCCAAAGTAAACTCAAGGAAATTTCGAGAAAGCCACAAAAGAGAGACTATATGGGATGTAATATTGGAAAAAACATTTTAATGTCTTGCTTACATTCACATTAAATTTTAATTTCAATTTTTTTTTTTTTACAAAGGTGGTTTTCTTAACTTTTTAAATTTCCAAGATTGAATGTTTTAAAAATGTTTTTTTTTTCCATTTTTTAAAAAACATTTTTTTTTTAAATAATCAAATAATTCTTTATTTTTTTTTTAAAGTTAAATAAATCAAAATTATTTGAATTAACCATTATCATCATTATTATTTATAATGTTTTTTCTCACTTGCATTTAAAACCAACATTATAACTTTTTTCTTTGTGTTAAGTTAATCTTTCAAGTGGCCTAATTCCCTAAACTAACTTAAATAATCATGTAAATGTTATACATAATTTTTTAAATTCTATTAAAAATATGTGTCATATTTACTTAATAATAATTTAATTTTTTTTTTAATATAATAAATTTAAAAATCAAATAAATTTAAATTTATATAACTTTTTTTTTTTTTTTTAAATAAAAAGAGTAGATCCTGTTATATTACCAAAAAAGTGAATACAGAAGTCATCTTGACTGCCAACTGTCCTGCCTGAGCAGGAAACCAGGGCAGTTGGACAGTCTGTCTATGTGCCACGTTAT
>ML807222.1:295013-305277 GCA_009831015.1 Picea engelmannii
GGCGCGTCGTAGGTGGTCGCTGTGCGTGAGCCATGGGCATTTAGTGCTCGGTGGGAGTTCGTCGGTCGATGCCATGAATTGGCGTCCCGACTGGCGTCCACGTGTTTTCCGGTTGAGCGCGTGTCACCCCATCCGGGGGAAATTTATATAACTTTTTAATATAATAAAAGTTCTTAGTTTTTAAATTTTAATTAACAAATTAAAATAAAATAAACTATTAAAACATGAAAATTATATTCAAACTTATAAATAACATCAAATAAAAAAATAATAATTTCATCCATATATCTTCACATCATTAAAGGATATCTACATCAATAAAATTGTCTTATCGTGTATATCATCTTGTGATTGCAAAGGAAGTAAGAAATCATCTAAACCAATTCTTCCTCAAACTCATTGAAGAGATTTAAACCAATTCTTCCTCAAACCCATTTATACCATCTTGTGATTGCAAAGGAAGTAAGAAATCATCTAAACCAATTCTTCCTCAAACTCATTGAAGAAATTTAAACCAATTCTTCCTCAACTCATTGGAGAGATTTTAACTCAATTTTTTGTCAATATATTTCGATATATCCAATTAGTATGTAATCTAAATCCCTTGAATTAGACATATGAATTTATGTCAACAGGATGCCACCAAAAAACTAAAATATCCTTTGGTTATCCATAAAACATTAGTGTTTTATCTTTATAAAAAAAATGACACGAACATCTCTTCATCTCAAATGGTCACCTCATTTCTCTCGATTCGACCCACTAAATGTATGATATATTTTCAATGAAATTTTATTACATCGAAGCAGGTAAAAAAGGAAAAGGAAAAGGGACGTTGATTGTTGGAAAGGAAAAGGGATGTAGATGCATAAACAATCATACCATCCAATTACTCTTCATGAAGAGTAAGAGAGCCTGGATGGTATAAAACGGAAAAGGGACATCGATGCATAACCAACCGATCCCCTTTATAAACTATAAGATCAAGTTCCAATTAGTTTGATTGTATACCAAAGAAAAATGAACAAAGTTACCTAAGAAATTAGATAAATCAACTCATATATAAGTGCACATGTGGGGATCTATCATGTAGGGACTACCAAGCACAATAATAATAATCTATTTTTAAGGTCACGACCAAGCCAGAGCACCAAATTGGTGTATGAAATCCTCTTGTTTGTGGGACAAGGGATCCCCCTCTGCCCAACGATTTGACTGGTAAAATCTACTAATTGATTTGAATGTAGTGTACATATTGATCTGTAATGTTTGAGAAACGAGTGCACATATTGATCGGTTCACATTAATGTTTGAGAAACAAGCTAGGAAGTATGGAAAGCATTCATTTTAAGAATATACAACTTGAGAAATTTAAACATATTAACATTTGGGCATTTAACAATTTTTGTAATTCTTTCAATTTTTTTATTATTCTAATTAATAAATATAATCAGTATATTGAATTTAGTTGTCAATTTTTCAAATATATTTCTACTACCAAAACCTTGAATTTAAATTTGGCATAAAACTCATACTTGATATATAATGGAAAACATCTTAAGATAAACAATACTACCAAAACCTTGGATTTAAGTTTGACATAAAACTCATACTTGATATATAATGGAAAACATTTTAAGGTAAACAATAATCAAAGCTAATGGAAAACATCTCAAACAAAGTAACCAATAATCATATCTTGTGTTGAGTTCCTCTCTTTAAACATGAATTTGATTCCATTCATTATATTTTATAAGTCAATAATTTCAAAATAGACAAATGATTGCATAATGACTTGCACAAAAGGACAATCTTATCAACTTATCCACTACAATGTTAAGTGTTAACTCATTGAATTTTTCATACTAAAAATAAATTAACTATGCATTTGATTTCTTTCAAATCTAACCACTACATAATCATAAATAAAAAAATATTTGATTGAAATTAATTATATTAACCATTTTCTTAAAATAAACTATTCAACCTCGCATAACTATACAATTCTAAAATTTTCCTTAAAAATATTTATACCCATACAAATATCACAAAATTAAATTGAACAAAAATACAACAAAAACTCTTCATGTGGAATTAAATTAAACAATAATACAACAAAAACCCTTCATGTGGAATTAAATTAAACAATAATACAACAAAAACCCTTCATATGGAATTGAAAGTTTTGAAATATTCCAATATAAATATAAGTGTATACTAATGTCTCAAAAAGTTACAATGACAATCAAATTTACTAAGAGAATGAAAACAATATATGATCTCATTTACCATAAATTTGTTTTAGTTATCTATCTTTTACTCATTATTGATATCTTATGGCAAGAAAATATTTTCTATGTGAAATCCAAAATACATATAATTATTTTACAATTGACTTTTTTAAACCAATTATCATAAAATTATTTTAGGAATGGTTTTCTCAATTCAACAACCACTTTTATTATCTTTTATGAATAACAAGTTATTATTTTATTTGTACAATATGTAGTTTTATCCATGTCAAGTTGACTTGCCATTTGGAACACAATAGAAAGGGAATTAAGGCTTGATTTAAAATTAGTAGTTAAAAAAAAATATCATCTCCATAAAGCAAGATGTCACAAAGATGACTCTAAGCACTATCTACTTTATGGTGGTTAATTTTTATGTAAACACTATATATTTGATGGTGTGAGATTTTTAAGTATGCCCCATTTTTATAACACCAACTTGCTTATTCCACTAGGTTTCCAACACCCCGTCATTTACTTTGGTTTACTTTACAGGTTTGTAAAAATGTTTACTAATTATAAAAATAAATTCGTTTAGGTTTTCACCACCCCATCTTTTAATTTGGTTTATTTTATACATTTGTAAAATGTTTAGTAATTATTATTGAGAATAACTACTAAAATATACAATTATCATTATGTGAAAACCACATTACTATATATTAAAAGTGATTTTAAAAATGTTGTAATATTTTTTGGATTTAAAGTGTGTAGAAAGTTAGTGATTTTAAAAATGTTGTAATATTTTTTGGATTTAAAATGTGGAGAAAGTTTTGAAACATTTAACATTTCAAAAGTTTTTTCAATGGACATTTCATTCATTATTAGAAACAATTGAAGTTCAAATATTCTAAAAGAATATGTTGGAAAATATATTTATAGAGTAAGAACAAAGATATAGCTATTGAAAAAATATTAAAATAATAAATCTTGATATTATGCTAACTATTGAGAATATTAAAATGACTACCTAACTAACAAGTTAATCGTTGAGAATATTAAATTAAAATAAGAAATCTTAAAATCAAGTTAACCATTGAGAAAATTTAGATTAAAGCATAGATAATGTACATCAAAATATGATAAAAGTAGGAGAAAAAGGTTTTAACTTTGTCCTTGTTCCTCATCGCATCCCCATAGAAAATATTATTTTCTACATTGAATCCATAATGTGTCATCTTCCCACAAACGAAGTTGAATAAATTCAGAAAGAGTGTGGAAGGATTTTACATGTCTCCAAACCCCCTAAACCTATCTCACAAAATATGAATTTCAATCCATTCGTTATTTTAATGATAACCCTAATATCATTATCTTAAAAGTCGATAAAGACAAAGATACTGTGATTATGAATACCACTGACTATGAATCCAAACTCCTTGACCTTCTATGTTCTTCCTCTTATAAACCTCTCACCAAAAACCCTATTAACACCATTACTAATATGGTTACCAAATCCATCAAATCTTATTCCTTGGATCCTGACATTAAAAAATGTCTCATTCCCCATATGGGAAACCTAAAATTCATAAAAATGAAATTCCCCTTATACCTATATTTAGTGCTATAGGACATCCTACCCATGCCCTTTGCCACTTTCTTGGTGATAATATTCAATATTTGTTGGCTACCCCAACTAACACCCTATCATTTTACTTTGAAAATATAGGGTTAGCCATAAAATGATCATTGTACAGTACTACTCAAGATCGGATTGATAGAATCTTGGTTATTTTTATGAAATCGTTTATCTTTACAATTTTTAGTATGTTTGATTTTTCCATCAGTTTGAATGTGTTTTGATTTCATTTTCTCCTTATTTTCATGACTGCAAGGCATGAAATTAAGAATTTTCTCGTGTGTTTTTCTTGGTGATTTCTTTACCATCATACCTCCCTCATTTTTTATCGAAGATTATTTCTCATACTTCTTAGTCATTATGCAAGAGGACATTATCTAGGTGATGATTTACTGAAGGATAACTTAACATAATCTATGACAAGATTTAAAGTTCATTTTTACAAGGGATTGCGTTAAACTAATAAAAGACCTTTTTTTAAATACTTAAAACAAGTGAAGGATAGGGAAAATATTTGTTTTTGGGATGTTAGACTAATTCGATGAAGGAGTTACTCATAAACCTTCATTTAAACTATGATTCTAGGTTTGGTAAGGGTTTTTTCCCTTGCTTGGATCTTTGCATGATCGTACCTGTCATTTGGATCACTCAACCCATGTACTTCCTTCTGCCCTTCGATTATGCTCCTTTTCCTCGACCCAATATTTTGAACGACTTCGAAATCATTGCCATAAACATACCATTCTCCATGATTTGGGATCAAGTGTTCATGGTAGATTTTAGAGAGTACATGGGTCATTCATTCTTAAACCCTATTGTCCTTTGTCATTCGAGAAATCATCAAGGTTTTAAGTGATGGATATTTTCAGGTCATCTTGGGTTCTTCCAATGTTTAGTGATCATTGTTGGGATCGGGTATGACATTTCGACTTTGCCCAGTTCTTGTGGGTTCATTTTGTTGTGTATGCAATATTTTTTCTTTCACAAAGAAATTGTGTCCGCTCTTAATTTTGTCCTAGTTATTAAGCATCCCACAAATCTTATGGCTCCTATCGTGAGGACAGAGCCAAATGGAATGTGGGAATTTCTCACCTGCGATGATGCAATTGATATTCTCTCCCAAGAAGGGTGGTTAGGGTTTATACAATTATTTATAGGGTTAAATATTGAAGTAGCCAGAGCTTTAACAAGGGATTTCGATGGCACTAAGGTTAATATTGGTGATATCCAATTTCAAGTAGATGAGGAATTCATTACTCAGTCTATAGGTCTCCCATAGTTAGGGGAGAAATGGTTCAAGAATATTAAAGTAAAAGACATCCCTTGGAAAGATTTCTTGGCATCCAAGCGTTCTCAATACCATATCAAAGGTATGCCAATTGACCTTTTCTGTCGAAAGTGGCACAACCTTCTCCTAGTTATTAAACAGTTTGTAATATGTGAGGGGCGTTATGGCCTTATATTCTTTTTTCACATTTGATTACTCATGGTTTTTTTAGGGTTTTTTTTAAACATACCCTTTTACCTACATAAGAGCCTTTGTAAACTGTCTAAGTTCTATGAGAGAAAGTGGCCAAACCCTCAATCTATCCTTTTTCACGATGACCTAATTCACATTCTAGTTGAGCATCACCTTACCATCATAGGGGATAATTGGGATAGTTTCTTGGAAATAAATCAATTTCTACTTCAGCTTGCAAACCCTATCCTCGAATTACCTAGGGTCATAGGAGAATCCAATTCTCCTCGAACTACCTCTCGGGAAATAAAACTTGAATTCCAAGTCAATGTTGATTCCCTTTTTTCTTTCGATGATAAATTGGATCCTTCTCATGTTCCTCAGGTTACATGAAGTAAAGTTAGGGAAGGGTTGACAGGTAATCAGTCACTGGAATATGTCCTTAAACGATTGAAGGACAAGCCTTTAGATCATGTCAATCTAGATACATATGATGTGTGTTTGAAGGTTGATCATAATCCTAAGAAGCAAGGTAAGAAAGTTTGTGTTAACGTTGGGGTTGACTTCAAAAATAAAGGGTTGGGTGCCTATTGTATAGAATGGTTAGGAACAAGTTCAAACAAAGAGAAACTCCAACGGGAATGATAATTATTGAGGACCATGAAACCTCCTGTGAAGACACAAATGGAAAAAGTGAAGAAGAAGATCACAATCAGTATGATTTTGTTTTCAATTTACCCCCCTTTCTTCATGGTTCTGAAAATTTCCCAGGTATTCGTGGTGATCTAAGAAGAAATAGTGCCCCAAAAAAACCCTTGGACCATGATCGACATCACTCAATCACTAATCTAGAATATAAGAGATTCCATGACTCTCAAGCTTGGGTCCAAAGGTATTATGCAGATGCTCCTTACTTACATATGCACCTCGATTAGATGCTAAGACAAAATAGAGAATTAAAAAGGGTAAATCAACAATTAAAAAAAGAAAAGAAATATAACATACATCAGTCCAACAAGAAGCCAAAACATTCTCCAGATACTATCATCAGAAAATCCGATAATGTCAATGTTATTGTCGGATCAGAATTTTACGGATCCTCGATTTCAAATGTGTAATTTCTAGTAATAAAAATTGTTTTTAGTTTTTCTTCAATTCGTTTTAAATTGGTTTTGATTTTGTGATTTTTTTAGACCATCTACAAAATCATAGATTATGTAGCTAGTCTTAATTAAGTATGGTAAAAATTTCTAATTAATAATACTTGTTGTTTGAATACTCTAAACGATGAAGGGATATCATCAACATTGTCGTCATGGATCATTAGGGATCATCGAAGATTTCTTTTGTTTTAATCGAGAATAGAACTAGTTTCAAAAAGCAAGTGATAGTTTCTTGTTATGATTACAACAAAGTTCTATACAAGTTGTTAGACAGAATTATACCTTTTCTATTGTAAGCATGACTTTACTATTTTTGAAGGATTTTTCCCTATCATGTCGATATGAGGGGAAATCCACATTTTGTTTAAATACTCTTGGATTTTGGAGTCAAGGACATGGTTGTAATTTTGGGATAATGGACGAGTGTTGTAATTTTGGGATAATGGATGAGTGTTTATTTTCGAAGAAGAATATGGAAATTCAAATTGCTTGATGGATTTTGTCTTGTGAGTGAAATGGTTTTTCCTTCGTTATAATATCTTTTATTCTGATTCATGTTCTTCTAGCATTTATAGTGTATTGATTGAAACTAAGATTTTGTCAATTTTGATAGTGCATTGTTAAATTACTCAGATTAATTTTCTACAGTCTATTGTTCCAATAGTTAAAATATCTTTGTGACTATTGTGATGTGAGTATTAAAATATATCAAGTTTGTTTATATGTTTTGGAACTTGCAATGATCAAATTTGTGAACGAAAGTTATCTTGTTTTCAACAAATAATTAATTGTAACATTCACAAAGTATCTGATAAAATAATTTGTCCTTTGTGTATCATGAATTAGACGTCAATTGTCTAATTGAAGTGATTTTCCTTGGATATTTGTATGATATTTATATTTCACAACCATTTTCCATAGATTTTTCTTGACAGACAGGTTGCTAGAGCACCTTTACTCAGGAAGGCACAAGTTAAAAAAATTCACTTTATTACTGTCCAGCTATAGGTTAGTGATTTTTTGTTGTGGTTTTGTGTTAGTTTTGTATGGATGTAGATCAGTATTAAAAATTAAATTTGTTTTCTATTTAATTCCAAACACTATCATTTACATTCATTCATGTTTTAGTTTGGCTTGCAAATTTAAATTAGTAGTGTGCTTTAGTTTTATACCGATTTCTTTTAATTTTAGTTTTCTTGGGATTTATTTCCCTCTTTCAATATTTAGTTTTAATACAAGGTTTCTTGTAAACATTGTACCTATTTATTCTGTAAATTTTGTATATAAAATATGTGAATAGAAAACATACATAATAGGTATTTGTTAATGAATTTTATTTTGTAGTTTAGACTAGATCCCCCCATTGGCTAATGGATTCGTAAAACCCATCAGGGTGAGTTACTTCGAACGACTTAGGTTACTTAAACAACCTTGGAACAGACTCTCCCTTCAAGTTGATGAGCGTTCACATATTCCCATCAACAATCTTTCATTGGAAAAACCTCATCCTTCATCAAATATTCCTCTGATTTTATTCAAAAAATGAAGCATCTTCATCTTGACGAACAAGACATTATGGTTAGTTTTGATGTTGTATATTTTTTTACTAAAATTCTCGTTCATGAAGCCTTTGACCTTATATCTAAACTATTTGACCCTGAGACCATCAACCTTATTAAATTTTGGCTCACCTCTATATTCTTCACCTTTAAAGGGATTTTCTATGAAAAAAATGAAGGTATAACCATGGATTCCTCCTTATCCCCCATGGTCGCTAATATTTTTATGGGAAATTTTGAGACCTTAGCCCTAAATAAGTTTTATCTTAAACCCACATGCTAGTTTTGATTTGTAGATGACACCTTTGTCATTTGGCCTCATCAACATACCTCCTATATCACTTTATTTAACCATATTAATATCATTTCCCTCAATATTCAATTCACTATGGAATTGCAAAAGGAAAACTCTCTTCCCTTTTTATATGTTTTCATCTCCCATCTTCTTGATGGTTCCCTTACCCATCACGTGTATTGAAAAAAAGACAAATACTGACCAATACCTCCATGCCCATTCTCACCATCACCTACCCCAAAAATATGTTGTTTTAAAAACTTTGGTCACTCAAGCCATCTGAATCTTAACTCCTCAATTTCTCAAGAAGGAAAAATCCCACCTGACTAAGGCCCTTGTGGCCAATGGTTACTCTATCTCCCAAATCAATAAATTATTTTTCTCAACATGTCACTTTAAGTACAAGAGTCCTCCCTCCTCTTCTCATCCCCTATCTCACATTTCTCTGCGTCACATCCAAGGTACCACATATCATATTTAAAACAAATTGGCCGAAAAGAATATCAAAACCTTTTTCAAACCTTGTAAAACCCTTAAGCAATTATTCAAAGCCGCAAAGGACAAATCTGAATCGATGTTTGGCCCATGAGTCTACCAAATTCCTTACTCATGTGCAAGTCTTGCATAGGCCAAACCGATAGATCTTTTAAATCCAATATTAAAAATATTATAGCTGACACTACCCACAATCGGATCAGTAAGTCAATTATTGTTGAACACTCCTTTCAATCTAATCACGCAATTTTTTTTTACCAAACCAATATATGGCCCTAGTGCTACGGGGAAAATCCCCCTAAACTGGGTCTAAGGAATAGGTACAGCAATAACTCCCTTAAAAGATTGATCTACCTTTAATCTATCCCAAAACCATATAAACTAAGTGATGAGAGAAAGAAGAAAGAGAGGGTTAATGAGTGCACCTTCAATCCTTACGGTTGATGTAGACCTCTTCCATTTGTTTTTGCCTCCTAGATCACAGATTTCCTCCCAAAACTGACCTGCAAGGGGTTAAGAATACAATGCAACAACATATACAATCTATAATAATTACTTTAAAAGCTTAAATATAGATATAAATGCTCAAATTAACAAGAACATGTAAACATAGGATTTTGGGACAAAGATAATCTCTTTTATTCAAATTCAAGATAAAAAAAGGTTACAACCTTTGCTGGAAACCACTCTATGAACCAAGTCTGGGCTCTCCTCTGTTGTGGCTCCAAGTGCATCAACCCCACATTATATTCTCACAACCAACATACCATCAAAGGAATGAGGAAGTGTTGCATATGGAGAATAGTTGGAGGGGAAAGTTGAGGCTAAAACTCAGAATGAGATGAAAATCTTGGGCAATGAAAGGGAAAGGATTTTGGCAGAGTTTTCTTATTCTCTTGTTCATGTGTCTAAATGACTATCCAAGGCCTCTTTTTATATGACAAAAATATGGTTATTCGGTTTGGAGACGGGCTACAAGGTGTAAAATGGTTAGGAAACCCTTCATAGCCTGTAAACTTTGTCGAATTTCGTGCAATTTTGTATTTTTTCAACTTTTGGAGGTAAATGCGGGTTAACTAGCATGCATCGCATGTGTGTGCACAGACTAACTAGCATGCAACACACATGTATGCATGTTATTAGTGTAACAAGGCACGCACACTATCCAAAAAAAGGTTTTTTAGAAGGAATTCTCAGTAGTATTTTTGGCAAAGTATGCAAATGGATGGGTCAACGTCTTGGACGCACCGATGTGGCATTTTTGGACTATAACACTGAGCACCCTATTATTCTGCCCATATCATTTTAGAAGAACTATAAATTGAAAACACCCCAATAATTTCAATGGAATGAAGATACATACAAACTTAGCCAATCATGAAATCTCATCAAACATTACCTCAATCACTAATCCAATTCTCTC
>ML807222.1:312327-330264 GCA_009831015.1 Picea engelmannii
TTTTTTTTTTTTTTTTCCATTTTTTAAAACAATTTTTTTTAAATAATCAAATAATTCTTTATCTTTTCTTTTTAAAATTAAATAAATCAAAATGATTTGAACTAACCATTATCATCATTATTATTTATAATATTTTTTTCTCACTTTCATTTAAAACCAATATTATAACTTTTTTATTTGTGTTAGGTTAACCTTCAACTGACCTAATTCCCTAAACTAACTTAAATAATCATGTAAATGTTATACATAATTTTTTTAATTCTATTAAAAATATGTATCATATTTACTTAATAATAATAATTTAATTTTTTTTTTAAATATAATAAATTTAAAAAACAAATTAATTTAAATTTATATAAATTTTTAATATAACAAAAGGTGTTAATTTTTTAATTTTAATTAACAAATTAAAATAAAATAAATTATTAAACCATGAAAATTATATTCAAACTTATAAATAACATCAAATAAAAAAATAATAATTTCATCTATAAATCTTCACATCATTAAAGGGTATCTACATCAATAAAATTGTCTTATCCTGTATACCATCTTGCGATTGCAAAGGAAGTAAGAAATCATCTAAACCAATTCTTCCTCAAACTCATTGAAGAGATTTAAACCAATTCTTCCTCATACCCATTGAAGAGATTTTAACTCAATTTTTTGTCAATATATTTCGATATATCCAATCAGTATGTGATCTAAATCCACATATGAATTTATGTCAACAGGATGCCACCAAAAAACTAAAATATCCTTTGGTTATCCATAAAACACTAGTGTTTTCTCTTTATATAAAAAAAAAAATGACACGAACATCTCTTCATCTCAAATGGTCACCTCATTTCTCTCGATTCGACCCACTAAATGTATGATATATTTTCATTGAAATTTTATTACATCGAAGCAGGTATAAAAAAAAAGGAAAGGGGACGTTGATTGTTGGAAAGGAAAAGGGATGTAGATGCATAAACAATCATACCATCCAATTCCTCTTCATGAAAAGTAAGAGAGCCCAGATAGCTGGATGGTATAAAACGGAAAAGGGGCATCGATGCATAACCAACCGATCCTCTTTATAAACTATAAGATCAAGTTCCAATTAGTTTGATCGTATACCAAAGAAAAATGAGCAAGGTCACTTAAGAAATTAGATAAATCGATTTATAGGTGCACATGTGGGGTTCTACCATGTAGAGACTACTAAGCACAATAATAATAGAACACTAAATTGGTGTATGAAATTCCTTTGTTTGTGGGATAAGGGACCCCCCTCTATCGAGCAATTTGACTCATAAAATCTACGAATTGATTTGAATGTAGTGCATATATTGATCTGTAATGTTTGAGAAACGAGTGCACATATTGATCGGTTAACAATAATGTTTGAGAAACGAGCTAGAAAGTATGGAAAGCAATCATTTTAAGGATATACAACTTGAGAAATTTACACATATTAACATTTGAGCACTTAACAATTTTTGTAATTCTTTCCATTTTTTTATTATTCTAATTAATAAATATAATCAATATATTGAATTTAGTTGTCAATTTTTCAAATATATTTCTTTATCAAAACATTGAATTTAAGTTTGACATAAAACTCATACTTGATATATAATGGAAAACATCTTAAAGTAGACTATACTACCAAAACTTTGGATTTAAATTTGGCATAAAACTCATATTATATATAATGGAAAACATCTTAAGGTAGACAATAATCAAAGCTAATAGAAAACATTTCAAACAAAGTAACCAATAATCATATCTTGTGTTGAGTTCCTCTCTTTAAACATGAATTTGATTCCATTCATTATATCTTATAAACCAATAATTTCAAAATAAACAAATGATTGCATAATGACTTGCACAAAAGAACAATCTTATCAACTTATCCACTACAATGTTAAGTGTTAACTCATTGAATTTTTCATCCTAAAAGTAAATTAACTATGCATTTGATTTCTTTCAAATCTAACCACCACATAATCATAAATAAAAAAATATTTGATTGAAATTAATTATATTAACCATTTTCTTAAAACAAACTATTCAACCTCACATAATTATACAATTCTAAATATTCAATTTATATTGTAAAATATTTATATCTATACAAATATCACAAAATTAAATTAAACAACAATAATACAACAAAAACCCCTAATGTAGAATTAGGGGTTTTGAAATTTTCCAATATAAATATAATTGTAATTGTATACTAATGTCTCAAAAAGTTTCAAAAAGTTACAATGACAATCAAATTTACTAAGAGACTGAAAACAATATATGATCTCATTTACCATAAATTTGACAATCAAATTTACTAAGATACTGAAAACAATATATGATCTCATTTACCGTAAATTTGACAATCAAATTTACTAAGAGACTGAAAACAATATATGATCTCATTTACCATAAATTTGTTTGTCATATATCTTTTATTCGTTGTTGATATCTTAGTAAGAAAAGATTTTCTATGTGAGATCCAAAATACATATAATTATTTTATAATTGACTTTTTTAAACCAATTATCATAAAATTATTTTAGGAATGGTTTTCTCGATTCAACAATCATTTTTATTATCTTTTATGAATAATAAGTTATTATTTTATTCGTACAATATGTAATATGTAGTTTTATCCATGTCAAGTTGACTTGCCATTTGGAACACAATAGAAAAGGAATTAAGGCTTGATTTAAAATTAGTAGTTAAGGAAAAATATCATCTCCATAAAGCAAGATGTCACAAAGATGAATCTAAGCACTATCTATTTTATGGTGGTTAATTTTTATGTAAACACTATCTATTTAATGGTGTGAGATTTTTAAGTATGCCCCACTTTTATAACACCAACTTGCTTATGAAAAGAAATTCCTCTAGGTTTCCAACACCCCGTCATTTACTTTGGTTTACTTTAGAGGTTTGTAAAAATGTTTACTAATTATAAAAATAAATTAGTTTGGGTTTTCACCATCCCATCTTTTAATTTGGTTTACTTTATACATTTGTAAAATGTTTAGTAATTATTATTGAGAATAACTACTAAAATATACAATTATCACTGTGTGAAAACCACATTAATATATATATATCAAAAGTGATTTTAAAAATGTTGTAATATTTTTTGGATTTAAAGTGTGTAGAAAGTTAGTGATTTTAAAAATGTTGTAATATTTTTTGGATTTAAAGTGTGTAGAAAGTTTTGAAACATTTAACATTTTAAAAGTTTTTTAATGAACACTCCATTTATTATTAAGAACAATTGAAGTTCAAATATTCTAAAAGAATATGTTGGAAAATATATTTATAGAGTAAGAACAAAGATATAGCTATTGAAAAAATATTAAAATAATAAATCTTGATATTATGTTAACTATTGAGAATATTAAAATGACTACCTAACTAACAAGTTAATTGTTGAGAATATTAAATTAAAATAAGAATCTTAAAAACAAGTTAATCATTGAGAAAATTTAGATTAAATTTTTTGCATAGATAATGTATACCAAAATATGATAAAAGTAGAAAAGAAAGGTTTTAACTTTGTCCTTGTTCCTGCATCCCCATAGAAGATATTATTTTCTACATTGAATCCATAATGCATCATCGTCCCACAAAGGAAGTTGAATAAATTTAGAAAGATTGTGGAAGGATTTCACATGTCTCCAAACCCCCTAAACCTAACTCACAAAATATGAATTTCAATCCATTCGTTATTTTAATGATAACCCTAATATCATTATCTTAAAAGTCAATAAAGACAAAGATAATGTGATTATGAATACCATTGACTATGAATCCAAACTCCTTGACCTTCTATGTTCTTCCTCTTATAAACCTCTCACCAAAAATCCTATTAACACCATTACTAATATGGTTACCAAATCCATCAAATCTTATTCCTTGGATCCTAACATTAAAAAACGTCTCATTCCCCATATGGGAAACCTAAAATTCATAAAAATGAAATTCCCCTTATACCTATATTTAGTGCTATAGGAGATCCTACCCATGCCCTTTGTCACTTTCTTGGTGATAATATTCAATATTTGTTGGCTACCCCAACTAACACCCTATCATTTTATTTTGAAAATGCAGGGTTAGCCATAAAATGATCATTGTACAATACTACTCAAAATCAAATTGATAGAATCTTGGTTATTTTTATGAAATCGTTTATCTTTACAATTTTTAGTATGTTTGATTTTTTCATCGTTCTGTTTGGTTTGAATGTGTTTTTATTTCATTTTCTCCTTAATTTCATGACCGCAAGGCATGAAATTAAGAATTTTCTCGTTTGTTTTTCTTGATCATTTCTTTGCCATCATACCTCCCTCATTTTTTATCGAAGATTATTTCTCATACTTCTTAGTCATTATGTAAGAGGACATTATCTAGGTTATGTTTTACTGAAGGATAACTTAACATAATCTATGACAAGACAACTTAACATAATCTATGACAAGATTTAAAGTTCATTTTTACAAGGGATTGTGTTAAACTAATAAACGATACTTAAAACAAGTGAAGGATAGGAAAAATATTTGTTTTGGGGATGTTAGACTAATTCGATGAAGGAGTTACTCATAAACCTTCATTTAAACTATGAGTCTAGGTTCGGTACGGGTTTTTTCCCTTGCTCGGATCTTTGCATGATCGTACCTGTCATTTGGATCACTCAACCCATGTACTTCCTTGTGCCCTTCGATTATGCTCCTTTTCCTCGACCCAATATTTTGAACGACTTCGAAATCATTGCCATAAACATACCATCGTCCATGATTTGGGATCAAGTGTTCATGGTAGATTTTAGAGAGTACATGGGTCATTCATTCTTAAACCCTCTTATCCTTTGTCGTTCGGGAAATCATCAAGGCTTTAAGTGATGGATATTTTCAAGTCATCTTGGGTTCTTCCAATGTTTAGTGATCATTGTTGGGATCAGGTATGACATTTCGACTTTGCCCAATTCTTATGGGTTCGTTTTCTTGTGTATGCAATATTTTTTCTTTCACAAAGAAATTGTGTTCGCTCTTAATTGTGTCCTAGTTATTAAGCTTCCCACGGATCTTATGGCTCCTATCATGAGGACAGAGCCAAATGGACTGTGGGCATTTCTCACCTGCGATGATGCAATTGATATTCTCTCCCAAAAAGGGTGGTTAGGGTTTATACAATTATTTATAAGGTTAAATATTGAAGTAGCTAGAGCTTTAACAAGGGATTTCGATGGCACTAAGATTAATATTGGTGATATCCAATTTCAAGTAGATGAGGAATTCATTACTCAGTCTATAGGTCTATAGGTCTCCCATAGTTAGGGGAGAAATGGTTCAAGAATATTAAAGTAAAAGACATCTCTTGGAAATATTTCTTGGCATCCAAGCGTTCTCGATACCATATCAAAGGTATGCCAATTGACCTTTTTCTGTCGAAAGTGGCACAACCTTCTCCTAGTTATTAAATAGTTTGTAACATGTGAGGGGCGTTATGGCCTTATATTCTTTTTTCACATTCGATTACTCATGGTTTTTTTAGGGTTTCATTTAAACATACCCTTCTACCTACATAAGAGCCTTTGTCAACTGTCTAAGATCTATGAGCGAAAGTGGCCAAACCCTCAGTCTATCCTTTTTCACCATGACCTAATTCGCATTCTAGTTGAGCATCACCTTACCATCATAGGGGATAATTGGGATAGTTTCTTGGAAAGAAATCAATTTCTACTTTAGCCTGCAAACCCTATCCTTGAATTACCTAGGGTCATAGGAGAATCCAATTATCCTCGAACTACCTCTCGGGAAATAAAACTTGAATTCCAAGTCAATGTTGATTCCCTTGTTTCTTTCAATGATAAATTGGATCCTTCTCATGTTCCTCAGGTTACATGAAGCAAAGATAGGGAAGGGTTGATAGGTAATCAGTCACTGGAATATGTCCTTAAACGATTGAAGGACAAGCCTTTAGATCATGTCAATCTAGATACATATGATGTATGTTTGAAGGTTGATCATAATCCTAAGAAGCAAGGTAAGAAAGTTTGTGTTAACATTGGGATTGAATTCAACAATAAAGGGTTGGGTGCCTATTGTATAGAATGGTTAGGAATAGGTTCAAACAAAGAGAAACTCCAACGGGAATGATAATTATTGAGGACCATGAATCCTCCTATGAAGACACAAATGGAAAAAGTGAAGAAGAAGATCACACTCAGTATGATTTTGTTTTCAATTTACCCCCCTTTCTTCATGGTTCTGAAAATTTCCAAGGTATTCATGGTGATCTAAGAAGAAACAGTGCCCCAGAAAAACCCTTGGACCATGATCGACATCACTCAATCACTAATCTAGAATATAAGAGATGTCATGACTCTCAAGCTTGGGCCCAAAGGTATTATGCAGATGCTCCTTACTTACATATGCACCTCGATCAGATGCTAAGACAAAATAGAGAATTAAAAAGGGTAAATCAACAATTAAAAAAAGAAAAGGAACATAACATACATCAGTCCAACAAGAAGCCAAAACATTCTCCAAATACTATCATCAGAAAATCCGATAATGTCAATGTTATTGTTGGATCAGAATTTCACGCATCCTCGATTTCAAATGTGTAATTTCTGGTAATAAAATTTGTTTTTAGTTTTTCTTCGATTCGTTTTAAATTGGTTTTGATTTTGTGATTTTTTTAGACCATCTACAGAATCATAGATTATGTAGATAGTCTTAATTAAGTATGGTAAAAATTTCTAATTAATAATACTTGTTGTTTCAAGACTCTAAACAATGAAGGGATATCATCAACATTGTCTTCATAGATCGTTAGGGATCATGAAAGATTTCTTTTGTTTTAATCGAGAATAGAACTAGTTTCAAAAAGCAAGTGATAGTTTCTTGTTATGATTACAACAAAGTTTTATACAAGTTGTTAGATAGAATTATACCTTTTCTATTGTAAGCATGACTTTACTATTTTTGATGGATTTTTCCCTATCATGTCGATATGAGGGGAAATCCACATTTTGTTTAAATACTCTTGGATTTTGGAGTCAAGGACATGGTTGTAATTTTGGGATAATGGACAAGTGTTTATTTTCGAAGAAGAATATGGAACTTCAAATTGCTTGATGGATTTTGTCTTGTGAGTGAAATGGTTTTTCTTTCGTTATAATATATTTTATTCTGATTCATGTTTTTCTAGCATTTATAGTGTATTGATTGAAACTAAGATTTTGTCGATTTTGACAGTGCATTGTTAAATTTCTCAGATTAATTTTCTACAGTCTATTGTTCCAATAGTTAAAATATCTTTGTGACTATTGTGATGTGAGTATTAAAATATATCAAGTTTGTTTATATGTTTTGGAACTTGCAATGATCAAATTTGTGAACGAAAGTTATCTCGTTTTCAACAAATAATTAATTGTAACATTCACAAAGTATCCGATAAAATAATTTGTCCTTTGTGTATCATGAATTAGATGTCAATTATCTAATTGAAGTGATTTTCCTTGGATATTTGTATGATCTTTATATTTCACAACCGCTTTCCAAATATTTTCCTTGACAGACAGGTTGCTAGAGTATCTTTACTCAGGAAGGCACAAGTTAAAAAAATTCACTTTATTACTGTCCAGCTATAGGTTAGTGATTTTTTGTTGTGGTTTTGTGTTAGTTTTCTGTGAATGTAGATCAGTATTAAAAATTAAATTCTTTTTCCATTTAATTCCAAACATTATCATTTACATTCATTCATGTTTTAGTTTGGGTTGCAAAGTTAAATGAGTAGTGTGCTTTAGTTTTATACCGATTTCTTTTAATTTTAGTTTTCTTGGGATTTATTTCCCTCTTTCAATATTTAGTTTTAATACAAGGTTTCTTGTAAACATTGTACATATTTATTCTGTAAATTTTGCATATAAAATGTGTGAATAGAAAACATACATAGTAGGTATTTGTTAATGATTTTTATATTGTAGTTTAGACTAGATCCCCCCATCGGCTAATGGATTCGTAAAACCCATCAGGGTGAGTTACTTTGAATGACTTAGGTTACTTAGACAACCTCGGAACAGACTCTCCCTTCGAGTTGATGAGCGTTTACATATGCCCATCAACAATATTTCATTGGAAAAAACTCATACTTCATCAAAGATTCCTCTGATTTTATTCAAAAAATGAAGCATCTTCATCTTGACGAACAAGACATTATGGTTAGTTTTGATGTTGTATATTTTTTTACTAAAATTCTCATTCATGAAGCCTTTGACGTTATATCTAAACTATTTGACCCTGAGACCATCAACCTTATTAAAGTATGGCTCACCTCTATATTCTTCACCTTTAAAGGGATTTTCTATGAAAAAAATGAAGGTATAACCATGGATTCCTCCTTATCCCCCATGGTCGCTAATATTTTTATGGTAAATTTTGAGACCTTAGCCCTAAACAAGTTTCATCTTAAACCCACATGCTAGTTTTGATTTGTAGATGACACCTTCATCATTTGGCCTCATCAAAATACCTCCTATATCACTTTATTTAACCATATTAATATCATTTCCCTCAATATTCAATTCACTATGGAATTGCAAAAGGAAAACTCTCTTCCCTTTTTATATGTTCTCATCTCCCATTTTCTTGATGGTTCCCTTACCCATCACGTGTATTGAAAAAAAGACAAATATTGACCAATACCTCCATGCCCATTCTCACCATAACCTAACCCAAAAATATGTTGTTTTATAAATTGTGGTCACTCAAGCCATCTGAATCTTAACTCCTCAATTTCTCAAGAAGGAAAAATCCCACCTAACTAAGGCCCTTGTGGCCAATGGTTACTCTATCTCCCAAATCAATAAATTATTTTTCTCAACATGTCACTTTAAGTACAAGAGTCCTCCCTCCTCTTCTCCTCCCCTATCTCACATTTCTTTGCCTCACATCCAAGGTACCACATATCATTTCTAAAAAAAATTGGTCGAAAAGAATATCAAAACCTTTTCCAAACCTTGTAAAACCCTTGAGCAATTATTCAAAGCTGCAAAGGACAAATCTGACTCGATGTTTGGCCCATGAGTCTACCAAATTCCTTACTCATGTGCAAGTCTTGCATAGCCAAACTGACAGATCTTTTAAATCCAATCTTAAAAATATTATAGCTGACACTACCCACAATCGAATCAGTAAGTCAATTATTGTTGAACACTCCTTTCAATTTAATCACCCAAAAAAATTTTACCAAACCAATATATGGCCCAAGTGCTACAGGGAAAATCCCCCTAAACTAGGTCTAAGGAATAGGTACAACAATAACTCCCTTAAAAGATTGATCTACCTTTAATCTATCCCAAAAACATCTAAACTAAGTGATAAGAGAAAGAGGAAAGAAAGGGTTAATGAGTGCACCTTCAATCCTTATGGTTAATGTAGACCTCTTCCACTTGTTTTTGCCTCCTAGATCATATATCTCCTCCCAAAACTAACCTACAAGGGGTTAAGAATACAATGCAACAACATATGCAATCTCTAATAATTACTTTAAAATCCTAAATATAGATATAAATGCTCAAATTAACAAGAATATGTAAACATAGGGTTTTGGGACAAAGATAATCTCTTTTATTCAAATTCAAGATAAAAAAAAAAGGTTACAACCTTTGTTGGCGACCTCTCTATGAGCCAAGTCTGGGTTCCTTTGTTGTGGATCCAAGTTCATCAACCCGACATTATATTCTCACAACCAACATACCATCAAAGGAATGAGGAAGTGTTGCATATGGAGAATAGTTGGAGGGGAAAGTTGAGGCTAAAACTCAGAACGAGATGAAAATCTTGGGCAATGAAAGGGAAAGGAATTTGGCAGAGTTTTCTTATTCTCTTGTTCATGTGTCTAAATGACTATCCAAGACCTCTTTTTATATGAAAAAAATATGGTTATTCGGTTTGGGGATGGGCTACAAGGGGTAAAATGGTTAGGAAACCCTTCATAGCCTGTAAACTCCACCGAATTCCGTGCAATTTTATATTTTTTTTAACTTTTGGAGGTAAATGCAGGATAACTAGCATGCATCACATGTGTGTACAAGGACTAACTAGCATGCAACACACATGTGTATGCATGCTATTAGTGCAGCAGGGTGCGCACACTATCCAAAAAATGTTTTTTAGAAGGAATTCTCAGCAGTATTTTTGGCAAAGTATGCAAATGGATGGGTTAACGTCTTGGACGCACCGATGTGGCATTTTTGGACTATAACACCGAGCACCCTATTATTCTTCCCATATCATTTTAGAAGAACTATAAATTGAAAACACCCCAATAATTTCAATGGCATGAAGATGGATACAAACTTAGCCAATCATGAAATCCCATCAAACATTACCTCAATCACTAAACCCATTCTCTCTATAAAAAAATGTATAACTATTCCATTTATCTTATTAGTTTAATTTCATCATTATATCTTTAAATTTCCGTTCTTCTCTTACCATGACCCTTTTGGGTTTTTTCTTAGTTGACCCCTTATTATTTATTGTGGCTTTACCTACATATTTTTAGTACGAGTATTCTTATATTTTTATGGTTTATTTTCGATTTAATTTAATTATTATTTTTCATATTTACATTTTACATGAATGCTTGTTAATAATTTTCTAAGAATATTATAATATGGTTTTTCCCTCTCACTTTTATCATATTTAGGTATAAATCACTTTTATCATTTTTAGGTGTAAATTATTTCTCAGGCAAAGTTAATTTAAATTTTCTCAACACTTGTTTTTAAGATTTCTTATTTTAATTTGATATTATAACAATTAACTTGTTAGTTAGATTATGATTTTAATATTGTCAATGATAAATTTAATATCAAAATTTCTCATAAAGATTTTTTTGATTTAATATTTTTTCAACAACTATTTCTTTATTTTTACTCTATAAATATATTCTCCAGTATACTCTTCTCAAATATTTCAGCTTCTTTTGTTGTCTTTAATGATGGGTGAAGTGTCCACCACAACAGTTGACATTTTAAAACTTTCAAGATATTTTAAATCTAAAAATTGTGACAAGAATTATGGCTCAATGTGAAAACATACAGTCACAGAATCTTAAATTAATATAATAAATTAAATTAATTATTTTACACCTTTTATGAGTGGGCCTAATGCTTAAAAACATGTGTGATTATTATTATTATTATTATTATTATTATTATTATTATTATTATTATTATTATTACAAGAAAGTGGTTTATATATTAAGGAAGCAGTGGTGTGACCACTGTGAGAAAAACCACAAAATTCAGACATGCATCATGTGCATGAGATTCAAGATTACAAGTAATACTGCCCTGATATAAAGCCCGGGAATTCCCATACCATCCTAGAATCCAAAAATTGTCTAAAAACATGCTGAGAACCTGCTTATAGTGTGTCTTCCTGAGATTCAGAAAGAGGTTATTTTCCTGCTTACAATGAATTTGCCAGAGAACCAAAAAAGGGCTAGTTTCAAAAGTGAAGAGTAGCATAATTAAACCTTCTTGTCTGGGATGGAGGAACCTGCGCTCAGAGAAGCCTTTGAACCTGCATTTGTCTAGCGATTCGATCTGATGGCTTGAAGCTCCAACTTTTCGAGTCATGCCTCCAATTCAACAATTTTTCTATTAGTTTGTTGTGTTGTATACATAAGGGCTTTGATCGCTTCCTCCCTGAGATGGATTAAGTCTTCTTCAACCATCTCGAATCTCCAGCCACCTTCCCCGTGCATTCAAAGAATAAATCCTCTATGCGCACTGAGATTTCACTTCAGCTTGTGTATTTCAAGTTCCAGAGAGGGGGGAGGGTTAGGGGGGGAGGAGGAGTTGGAACTGGAAGCCATTGAGCAAGCTAGGGGACGAACTGAGAAAAAATGCAAGGTGAGGGACCAGGCGACATCGAATGAGCAAGACAGGAAAAAACAAGCCTCTTCCTTCCATGATTTATCTCCCTCTCAAGCGTCCGTTGCCATGGAACGAATGGGCCTCGCTCAAGCGCCATGCGGGAAGGGGATGGGCTCGGTGTAGAGTGACATGAGGGACATGAGGTCAGGATCATGCGAGGACGGGTGAGAAGACCCAAGCTAAAATATAAAGTATCGTTGCGCAGGGGAGGGGATGGATAGGAGTGACGAGAGGGCACTTCCACGAGTCAAGTCACGAGGAATATCCAAGTGACACCTGCCTTGAGATTTCCAGTTGATCGCTCTCCATCTGCCATTACGAGAGAGGGTCGAAGAACATGGTCCCATTGAGGGAGAGTTGACCCTTGCTCAAAGGGGTGGTTTCTTTTGCATCTTGGTCTGCTTCGCCATTCAGTTGATGGAGCACATCAAAAAAATTGATCTTTTGGAAAAAATTTGAAAGCCGCAATATTTTCTTGAAGATTTGATGGAGTTTCATTTGATTTGGCAGCGAGTTGGTGACCATAGCTTGGATTAAAATGTGAGTCTCCTATCACTATAATTTCCTTGATACCTAGCTTACGGGCTTGGGCAAGTCCTTACCAAAGACTTAGAGCTTCTGTGATGTTGTTGGTTTCTTCTCCTAACCCGTAGGAGTAGACTAGTTCCCGGAATTCAACGAGGTCATAGATAAACCCTCCCCCTCCTACCACCCCTGGATTTCCTTTCGAAACTCCGTTAAAGAAAAGGATATATTTGTGCTGAGTGCGTCTCCATTCTTTGAAATTCTCATGTTTCTTGCGCAACTCCCAGGGTTCATAGAGCATGGGAGGTAGTAGGGAGGGATTTAGATCTGGAGCGAGACTATGAATCCATGCTTCTTCAGAGGGGAAGAGGGTTTGGAGATTGTTGTTTTACCAAAGGAAGGAGAGGCAATCACCCAATAAGGCTTTGAATTTGGTAGAAACATGGGTGGGGATGGAGGACTGGCTTCTGAAGATTCGGGAGTTTCTTTCGAGCCAAATCTTCCATAGGATAAATTTAGGGAGGGTCATCCAACAACATTTAATTTGAGTCTTGGACTTGAGAGAGAAGGGGCAAAAGGTGGTCCAGTTTTTTAGCAGAGTGGGAATATATGGAGGGAATTGGCCTGTCGGGGCCCACTCTGGTAGGGCATTCCACCAAACTTCTTTTGAAAAAGGACAATTAAGGAACATGTGGTCGGCTGATTCTTCGTGGGATCGACAGAGAGGGCATCTCGAGGGTCCTTCCCAGCCTTTCCTCCATATATTATCACTTGTTAGGATACTATTATGGGCTAAGGTCCAAATGAAGAAATCCACTTTGGGCAGACTTTTGACTTGCCAGATTTCTTTCCATAATGTTCTATTTCCTGGGGTCTAGGGCTCAACTGTGAGGATTTTGTAGTCGGTTGTTGCTTATAGTTCACTAAATTCGTACCCCAACCTCACTGGTCCCTAAGTATTTTGGAGATTGGGGATTTCCCTCCGAGTAAAGTGAGAAACAACTCTTTTTCCCCCTAAAGTTGAAGCAGGTAGACAGGGAAGTTCCAGCTTGCCCAATATTTGGATCTGTCACTTTGCCATTGGGAGATATCCCAGAGGGTGTTGATATTTTGAGCTTTTAGAAAGGTTTTTAGAAGCTCTTTGCCTAGAGTGTTGTCTATCGGGGGGTCCCCCATTATAGAGTCTTCCTAGATTTGGATTTTTTTCCCATTACCTGGGATCTAGGTAAGAGTCAGGGAAAGAAGGCATGCACTTTTGAGCAAACAAAAAATATAGGGGAGCCATGAGTAGTTTTAGGCAGTGAGTTGAGATATCGTGTCCTCGAGGCTATGAAGTATTTCTTCCATATAGTTGTTTTGCACCATGATCTCCTCCCTGAAACTACGTTCCAAAGAAATTTTTCTCCTAGGGCCAAATTTTGGGAGTGCAGATCGCAGAGTTGAAGGCCACCTTCAAGGAGGGGACGAGATATTTTCCCCCAGTTGACTAGTGGGAGCTTGTTGTCATTGTTTTTCCCTCCTCTCCAAAGACAATGACGCAAAAAGGCTTCGATTTTGGAGATAATGCCTTTTGGAGCCAGCAAGATTGAGCATTGATAGATTGGAATGCTTGAGAGGACGGATTTTATGAGAACAAGCTTACCTGTTGGGTTTAACCATATTGAACCCCAGACGCTTATTCTAGCTTTAAATTTATCGAATAGAGGTTCCCAATAGGAGGATTTGGAAGAGGCTTTGAAAATGGGGACTCCTAGGTACTTAAAGGAATCCCATTGAGTTTTTCCCGTTATTCCCAGGATTCGAGTGATGTCATTCATTTCCCTTGCAGTGCAATTCCAGCCGTAGATTTGACTTTTTCCTATAATTGATTATGCTACTCGAAATGGCTTGGTACTTGTCGAGCTTAACTTTGAATTTGTTGGCCGACCGGGTGCTTGCGCTTCCAAGTAGGATGGTGTAATCAACAAACTGAGTGTGATTGATGCCTCTAACCCCTCTGGATATTCGTGGTCCCATTAGTTCTTGAAGATGTTGACTATGGTGTAGTTGGAAACTCAGCATCGAGACCTGTATGGCATAGAGGAGCGGGGAGAGAGGGAAGCCTTGTCGTACACCTCGAGAGGCTTGAAAGAATCCAGTTGCTCGACCATTGACTAGAGGTGCTATCAAAGGTCTTCCAATGAACGTTTTTGTCCAGTTGATAAAAGATTGATCAAACCCAAGCCGTTGCATTATCTGGTAAAGGAAGCTATGCCTTACCCTGTCAAAGGCACTTGCAAGATCCAGTTTGATTATCATGCCTTTTTCTTTCCGGGTTTGCTAGAATGGATGGCCTCCTGGACTAGGATGATATTGTCATTGATGTTTCTGCCTTTGATGAAGCCTCCTTGATTATCCGGGATAATTGCAGGTAGAATATTTTTTAGCCTGTTGGCCATGATTTTAGTGATAATTTTATAGCCAATGTTGGAAATGGAGATTGGTATAAAACGATCGAAGGAGGCGGCTCCTTTTTCCTTTGGGATGAGGGCTAGGAAGGTAGAGGTGGTGCTACCTCCAATTTTGCTGCAGGATTGTGACTTTTGAATCATTCTATGAAGATCGTCCTTGATAATTTTCCAGCATACTTTGATGAAGTGGGTAGTGAAGCCATCTGGACCCAGGGATTTATCAGGCTCCATATTTTATATGGATTTTTTTATTTATTTTTTGGAGATCGGGGCTATGAGGGATAGATTGTCTTTTATGGAGACCCTTTTAGGGATTAGGTTTAGGAAATCACAGGCGATGGCTTCTGGGGGAGGTGGCTCTTCAGAGTAAATATTTTTGAAGTGATCATGGGAATCATGTTTAATGCCCTCGAAATTGGAAAGGGTTTGCTCTTGGAAGTGGATTTATTTGATGGAGTTGAACTGCTTTCGAGCTTCCGCCTGATTGTGGAATAAGTTTGTGTTTTTATCCCCCAATTGAAGCCACAAACTTCTTGATTTCTGTCACTAATAGTCCTCCTCCTAGCGACAAGCCTGATGGAGATTTATGTGAAGTTGTTGTTCTTTTTCCAAAGAGTTGGGGCCTATCAGAAGGATATCTGCTTGGATTTAGTGTTGTTCCAGGGCTTGTTGCGCCTCCACCCTCTTAAGAAGAGGGGATTTGAGAGATTTTTCCCAGGCTTTAAGGGTTTCTTTGATTTTCCTTAACTTCTCTTTCCAGACGAAGAAGGGAGGTCTCGTTATTGCTTCCTTCCAGACTGAGGAAACAATGTCTAGAAATCCTTCATGTTGGATCCAGGAAGGGCTAAAGAGGAAGGGGATGGGGACTAGGTTGTGTTCTTGGGAGATTGTTAAAAGGATAGGCTTGTGGTCTGAGGCATTAAAGGGTAAAATAGAGGAGTCCAGAGTGAGGCTGAGGAGGAGGACAAAGTGTTGGACAAGGAATCTATCGAGTCAAGATGTGATGTGTCCCGGACCTATTCTTTTATTGGACTAAGTGAATATTACTTTGGGGGGTTTGATATCTTCCATATCCCAGTCCAAGATTAGGTCATCAACGATTTCCCTAAAAGGGTCTCTGACGGGGGTTCCCCCTTTTTTTTCATGGGCACTTAGTGTGAGATTCAGATCCCCTGCTAGGATGATATTCTCTGAGCGAAGTAGTTGCAGGTGATCTTGGATAGAGTTCCAACAATTTCTTTTTTCTGCATGAAGGACTGGGGCATAAATGTTAAAGAGGCTTACCTAAAGGCCTGTATATTTGTGACGTAGGATTGTGAGAATCCAGTGTGAGCTAGCATAGGAGTGGATCAACTCAAGTTTGTTAGAGTTCCAAAGGGTTCCCAATCTGCCTGAGGCTCCTCGGGAACTTATGGCTAATCCGTCGCTTGAGTTCCAAAGGGAATTTCTGATCTAGAAGAATTGTTTCTCTTCTAGCTTGGTCTCATGGATTAGCAGGACGTCTAGGGTGGCTATGTGCATTAAGTATTTCGTTGCTTCAACTTTCTGTTTTCTCCCAAGACCTCTGTAGTTCCAGGAGACGACTTTCATTACTTACCTTTGTTGGTGGTGGCTGCTCCTTTATGGAACTGCCCTTGTTGCCTCATTTTTCTTGAGTTGATCAATCCGTCCAAGGTTGATTGTCCACCCTGCAACTTATCTTTCTAGGTTTTTGCTTCTCTGCGTTCCTTTGTTGATTTCCTGCCTCTCTTTGAGGTTTTCTCAGTGCTTTGTTTTGGATCTATTTCCCCTTCCTCTTCTTCCAATGTATATTCCTCTAATCCCTGGTCTGGCTGGACTATCTCCTAGGGGAGGAATGTATTGGACGAAGGGATAGGATCGTTTATTTATTTTTCTATCAGGGGTGACATTGTAGGAGGATCGATTTTTGGAATGTTCCTTTCAATTTCTGGTTCTTCCAGGGCAGAAAAGTTGTTACCAGAATCGGGCTGTGTTTTTTTTTAGGGATCTTTCTTTCTGGGTGATGGGGGTTTTGGAGCTTTTACATCTCACCTCAAACCAATTTTGTTTGCCTTGTGTCTTTTGGGTTGTTTCCATTCTTCGTCTAGGTCTTTTTCTTGCTAGGCTTGGGGGAGTTTTGGGCAGTTTTTCCATACTTGTGGCAATGTTTGCATTTAAATGGCAATTGTTCATAGTCTAGCTTCCGGTAATGTCGTCAGTTACCTACAGTCAATTTTATTGCTTCTGGTAGACCAACTTCTACGTCAACTTCAACACAAATACGTGCACATGAGTATTGATCTTTGGGATTAGCTTTATTGATGTACTTACCAATCATGTTGCCAATGGCCTGCATCGAGGAGGTAGACCAGCAATAGATCGACAGATTAGGGAATCTGATCCACATCGAGATTTCCTTGGGTACGTCCAACGTTGGGTCAAAGTCAGACATTCAACGGTTGAGGTATATTCCTTGGGGCCCCATGAAGTACAACCCATTTCTGAAAATCAAATCTCGGTCGTCTGTAGAGATGAATTCAAAAATAAAAAAACCCCATCCAACCACATAGCAGGTGACACTCCTGGTGATCAAGGGTCGCTAGTTCTTCTGGATCCAGTTTTCAATGGTGCGTGGCAAGGGCCGGAGCCCAAGGAACTCACCCACAAGGGCTCGGTCTTCCAACAACACCACTATCTGCATAGGTTGGTCCGGAGTTAGGGCAATTGACAGAATTTCGTTCAACGTTTTAACAAACTTGGAGGCCGGATCAGTGGCCGACAGTTTGCCTTCAGTAATGAGCAGTTGTTTGAAGGCAGTTGCGTGAGGGAAAGGCGGCGACTCACTGCCCCTATTAGAGCTCAAGGGAAAGAAAGGGAAAACCTAGCTTTAAGGAGCTAAGGTTTGGAGGGTCTCTCAAAAGCACTTCTTCTTCTTCTTCTAAATATTTTATTACTATAAATAATGCAAATTAAATTTATATATTATTCTCTACCTTAAATCAAATA
>ML807222.1:331835-344694 GCA_009831015.1 Picea engelmannii
TATAAAAAATATATATTATATACATATTATATACAAAGTCTTTCAAACATATATTATATATATAAAGTCTTTCAAACTCGAAATTTGAAAGAAGGTACTCTTGGTTTAATATATAAAATGGAGGTTAAATATTATTTGAAAGTATATTATACACTGAGAAATAATGGTTTTTTAAATATGAAGTAAAACCTAAAATTTCATAATGAGTCAGAAAGTTTCACAATCATGGATCTCATAAATCTGCTATGTTAAAAAATTTGGTCACCTTAGTCATTCAAATCTCCTCTAAAGCCTTTTTAGTCAATGGATATTTTAGAGCTTTCTTCTCAACTAATTTTAAAAATCCACTTTTCTCTTCTCATCCCTTGTTCACTTGTTTTTATCTTACATCCAAGTCATCACTAATCACATTTCAAGAAATTTTGACCAAAAAGAATATGAAAACATTTTTCAAGCCATGTAAAACTTTTAAACAATTGTTGAAAATGACCAAAAACAAATCTCACCCTATGCTCAACCAAGGTGTTTACTGAATCCATTACTCAAACCAGCAGACCCTTCAATCCATTACCCTTCAAAGCCAGGCTCAAATGACATAGACCACAACCAAATAGCCAAGTCAACTACTGTGAAACATTCATTAAATCTAATCATCCACTCTGGTTCGACCAAAATAAAATTTTGACATCAACACCTTATTACTCTAATATCATTTTAAAAAAACTCTTGAAATAGAAAAATACCCTAATAATTTCAATCCCCAAAATAACTCAACCAATTATAAAACCGCTTATTCATTCATTACCTTGATCACTAAACTTTCCTTTTTAATCTCCTCTTTTCTTCTAGTTCCTGCCCGGAATCTCCGGTATTCTTCCTATAACCCGCGTTTTTTAAAGCTTAACTCTCTTTATTTACTATATGGATCTCCTCATTGCTTTTCTCGAGTAACCATGGGTCAAATCGCGTGCAAAATCCAGGTAACCACACGGTAAATGGTGTTCACACAGCGAATTAAATTGAACGATCGAGAAGAAAACACGTGAACTCTGTCCCGGATGGAACTCGATCTATTTGCATATATAGACGCCGCCTACTCCACAGCTGCCGGGGCCGGGTTAACACTGGGTTCCTTCCAACATCGACATCACTAGCTAGGCATTTGCAAACCGATCGATCTCAATAGTTTTTATATTTATGTTGAAAGGCGTACATCTATTGACAATGGACAGATTTAATAAGGGTTTAGTGCTTAATAAGTTTTCTATGGACAGGATTAAATATGGCTGGAATATTCTTAGTAGTCACACAAAATAAATCACTGTGATTTCAATCATTACCTTCCTAGCTATTATAAAGACATCAGTTTATGTGTTTACTTTTTAACATTTACCTAATCATATTTAAAAATTACTTTGATAGCTAACTGATTGCCACATAAGTGATTAACAGAAATTAAAATATTAACACCCGATAAATAAAGCCCAACAATTTATTTATTAATAGATAATAAAATTTAATATATTCTTTTAAGGATTCATTTCATCTTCTTAACCTTTCCACCAACAGCTATTTTGCTGCTGTGCTAGTTTACATTAAAAAACAATTAAAACTGGATACTATCATTTTTCCAAGAAAATAAAGAGTGAGATTGAATAGCACCGAGATAAGAGGCCCACGGCCATGGCGGCAACGGTGACCACTGACAACTAACAAGATCTGTCCAGCGTGCAGCGTGGTAGACCAGAAGAAGTTTCCCGAAGAAGAAGAGCGTTTGTCTTGCCTTATAGGAGTACAGAAATGCTAAACTGGTGTTTATCGAACAATTCTGTAGTTATGGACCATGCGTTGATAATGGCCGTAGAGAAGGAAAACACCCAGTTTGCGAGGAGATGCCCACGTGGATGCAGACAATGAAACTATAAGCGTTATGGTTAGAAAATCCAATCCATTCCTTGAGAAAATTGCAAAATCGCATGAATTCAAACTAGAATGTAATTACAGAAGCAAGGATATCGGATAAAACACCAATTAGTCACAAGTAAGGGATTTCAACCGTTAATTTCGGATCAGGATGAGGGACGATAGACTCCTAAGGGTATTTGGGAACAATTTCAGCCAATGTAGTGCCGGTGAGAAAGATGGCCCGCTGAAGCATGCCAGAGGCTCTCAATAATAACAATGATCGCAATAAGCATGCAGAAAGCTCCCAATGCAGGTGGAGGTGTTCTTTGCAGAATCTTTTAGGATGATCGAGTCTATGAAAACACTATAGACTCGCAAAGGCAGGCTTGACAATATAAACAGCAAGATTAAAACTGTGTAATATGTAATATATTTAAATAGTGGTTAGAGTTTTAATAATATTACTTAAAGTTTTAAGTTTTAATTGTATATTTAATTATTTATATTGAAAATAGAATTAATTATTTAAAATTTTAAGTTTTAATTGTATATTTGATTATTTATATTGATAATGAAATGGTGTATAAAAGTTGTTTGAAGTTTTCAATGATTTTTTAAGTTTTATTTTATAATGTATCTTTTATATTTAAGTATTTTTATAATATAGGAAACTTAATTTCTTAAAAGTTAGTGAATTGTGTTATATTATGGAGATTAATAATATTATACAAGTGAAATTGGTTCAATTCTCTGTAATTTATATGTGTATGAAAGGTTATGAATTATGTTATAATATGGAAATTATGTATTTGAAATTGTTTTTTACTAATTTATATTTTTACCATACATTTTATGGAAAAGTGTAAATCATTGTGTATAAAGTAAAAGATGATTCCATTCATCTCATTGTAACTAACATTTCCCAATGTCGCACTGTGACGAACATTTCCCCATGTCGCGACGTGACGAACATTTTTTCGAACGTCGCAATGTGACAAAACATTCTTGACGTCGCATTCTAACGACCATTTTCTCAACGTCGCAAAAGTAAAAGATGATTCTACATTATGTCAAGTGTTTCCAAACATTGAATTATGATGAATATTTCCCTACGTTGCATTGTGACGAACATTTTCCAACGTTGCAATGTGATGAAAATTTCCCAATGTCACATTGTGACGAACATTTCCCATTTGTTATCAATGTCCTTAAGAAAAGTATAAATCGTTGTCTACAAAGTAAAATATGATTCCATACATATCATTGTGACTAACATTTCCCAATGGCGCACTGTGACGAACATTTCCCAGTGTCGCAATGTGACGAACATTTTCGAATGTCGCAATGTCACAAAAAATTCCTCACGTCGCATTTTATCAACCATTTTCCTAACATCACAAAAGTAAAAGATGATTCTACAATGTGTCAAGTGTTTCCAAACATTGCATTATGATGAACATTTCCCTACGTTGCATTGTGACAAACATTTCCCAATGTCGCAATGTGACGACCATTTCCCAATGTTGCATTGTGACAAACATTTCCTGACGTCGCATTGTGACGACCATTTCCCAACATCGCAATAGTAAAAGATGATTCTATAATGTGTCAAATGTTTATAAACATCGCATTTTGACGAACATTTTCTAACGTCGAAATGTGATGACCATTTGCCAATGTCGCATTATGATGAACATTTCCTAGTGTTGCCATGTGACGAAGATTTCCCAATGTCTCATTGTGATGAACATTTTCCAATGCTGCATTCTGATGAACATTTCCCAAGGTTGCATTGTGATGAACATTTTACAACATCGCAATGTCATGACCATTTTCCAACATCGCACTATGACGAAAATTTCCCAACATCGCACTATGACGAAAATTTCCCAACGTCACATTTTTTACGAACATGTCCCAACATGACAATCTCACAAACATTTTTGAACATCGCATTTTGATGAACATGTCCCAACGTCACGAGCATTGTCCAATGTCATAATGTGATGAACAACTCTCAATATAATTTTCCATTGTCATAAACATTTATGGTTGTCGCAATGCAACAAAATATCTCCCTACATCACACTGTGACGAAAATTTCCTATATATAGATAGATAGATAGATTACACCATGCATAGTCATTCTCATGGTGAATGTTTTATATTTATGTAATAATGTATTTAATGTATGAATTAATTAATGTATTAATGTATAAATTAATTAATACATTGCACTATTAATGTATCATTCAATTAATAAGTTACTTTATATATTAATGTAAATTAATATTTTAATTTATACATTACATTAATACAATACATCAATGTATCATTACATTATTAATGTATTAATTTATTAGTGTATTAATATTTTAGCAATGTATTAATTAATAATGTATAAATTAATTAATTAATTAATACATTACACTATTAATGTATCAATCAACTACATTACACATTAATGTAAAGTAATACTTTAATTTATAGATTACATTTATACATTATTATTATCTACTACATTAATGTAATACATTATATTAATAGATCTCATTAATTTGTATACATTAATATAATATTAATGTAATAATTAATTAATACATTAATTATGTATTAATATATTTATTCACAATCAGATCTGAATCTCCAAAGATTTGAATGAGTTTCATGTCCATTTTCCTTGTTGTATCAAGTCCCAAAATCAGAGCCTAGCCTCATACTCTGCCACATTGTTTGTGCATGAAAATTCCATCTTGAAACGATAAGGGGATCGTTTCCCTTTGGGGGAAAATAAGAGGACCCCTGCCCCATTTCCATTTCCATTGCATGCTCCATCAAATCTCAAAGTCTAGAGGCCTGTGGGGTCAGGCTTCTCTTCTTCAAATATCAAATTTTCACATCCTTCCACAGGGGTTGTTTCATAGGTGAGGAGGAAATTTCCAATCTTATCAGCGGCATAGGAAGGGCAATTTTATGGGGTTTTTTGGATAAGATAAGATATAGGTCATCTTGCACTCTATATATAGGCATTTAGTTTCTCCCCCAAATATAGGTATGGTAGAAAATGATAGGTCAAACTGGATACTACTCCCCACAAAAGTTTCCCAATTCCTTGACAACGACATGCCATAAGTAGGAGGGACATCAGCAATCACCACATCCATCATAACAAACTTATTAGGGATCTAGACCATCTTCACCACCAAATATTTGATCGTCATCAAACATTGGACTCTCTTGGAATCAAAAGAATAGAGATGTTTATAAGGCCTTGTGATCTCTAATCCCAATTTATCCATAATAGTCAGGGGCATCAAGGAGTGTTAGGCCCCGGAGTCATACAGGCAGTCATGTAGGTGGATATTTTTTATTTTTAGGGTGAGATAAAATGGTGGGGTGAGCTCATCTCTTCCATCTGGCAAGTTTCCAAGCATAATCTTGGGGGCATCATCTTTAAGATTAATTAGGTCATCTTGAAGGGGAATATCGTCTTGGAAGGCCATTGTATTTGACACTTGATTTGATTGACACTCCTATCTTGTACTAACTGATCTTTAGCAACTTGGGTTTGAGGTTGTTCATTCATCCCCAAAAAGGTGGAGACTTATTTCCTATGCATAGGATATTGAACAATTTAAGAAAGAGGCATGGGAATTTTAAGTTTACTAATCTCATACATGATATCAAAAGGTAGAGGCGCTGATGGACCCGTATCTGAAGCTTTGGTAGCACCCACACATGGGTTTGATCAATATAGCATTAGGTTGTTGTGTTAGTGGAGACTGACTACCATTTCTGGTGGCCACAGGAGTATTGGACTATTCAGTTCTCTCGGGTTCTTCTCTTATTGGGATAATAGGCCTCTTGAAATCAGAATCTCTTGGTGCAGCCTATCTCTTGGTATTTTCAGCAACTTTGGGATCCTCCCTTCTTATATTTTCATGCCCCCTCGGTACCTCCTCTCTTTTGAAGTTAGGATCATTCAACCTAGGTCTAAGCTCATATTTTCTTCTGACCTCTCCCATGATATTATCAGAAACCATTTGTGGTTGGGCAGGGGAGAGATCAAAGGCCTCTTCATATTGTAGGAAAATGTTTTCCCCTTGGGGCTCTTCCTCTTCTTCGATCATGAGGGGACCTCCTGACTCAAGAAGGGGACCTCCTGACTCAAGAAGGGGAGATTCACCTACAACATTCAGGCTATCATCATGATGAAATAGCATATTGAGGTCCATGGGCTGGTATGCAGGCTCTTCTCCTCCCTGCTAATAGTATTCTTCATAATAAAGAGGGGAAGGAACTATCATATTGGCTTGAGCCCTAGAAGATTGTGGTAGGTCTGGCTCCTCTTGCCTATTTTCTCTTTATAGCACATTAGGAGGCCTCCTAAACTGAGGTTGATTCCTTATGGGTTATTTTGAGCTCTTGGGGCAGGTCCCACAAAAGAATGAGAAGCTTGCCCTTGTTTTACTTTGGTTATGTCATTAGCCATAGTCTTGGGAAACTTAGTCACCTCCCCTAGGGTCATAGGGTCTTGGTCAGATGATGACACCTCATATTCTTTCCCTCTTCTCCTATCTGAGTATTCTCTCCTTTCAGAAGGATCTTGTCTAGTTCTTAGAGGTATCTCTGAGCTTCTCATATTACTTTCTAGGTCCTCAACATCATTGAACAAAGCATATAAATCAGCTGATCTTATTTATCTAAGATGAAGGGAAAACTCAACCTCAAAAGAGGCAGCATAGGCTACCATGGCAGCAGCTTTAGATGGCTTTACAATCTCTTGAATACAATGATATAACTTATAGAATCTACTTGTCAATTCTGGGACAATATCCCCATTATTTCTCTTCGGGGTGTTAAACTATGTCAAAGAGTATTTATTATCCTTCTTAACACCCCATCTCTTTAGAAACTTTTCATGTAATTCCCCCCAATTTGTTATAGAGTTATTATGGAAATTCTTGAACCATTTCCTTGCCTCCCCCTCCAAGGAATGAGCAAACATCCTAGAGAAAACATCATCATCTTCCATGTCAAAGTTATCTGGGCAGTCCTGAAAGGTAGTCAAGTGATCTTCAGCAATAATACCATTTTCCCAATTCAACTTGGGCAAGACTTTAAGGTACCAATTAGGCAAGTCCCCTAGCTGATCAACAGGTGGTAGAAAAAGGGGCTTAAATCTAGCAGCTAACGAAGGGTTAGGTGGAGTTGGTCCAACCATATGAGGATTCAGATTTGTTCTCTGAGGCTGAACTAGGACTTGAACTACAGGTTGGGTCAACTAATGGATAAAAACTTGGAGTGTAGGGATGACCACAACTTGAGGAGATGACGTAGAGATTGGAGGTGACTGCATAGGAGTCAACAACTCTCTTTTTCCCAATGGTGCTTTATGATAAAATGGGGTATCTAACCTTCCCAAATGATCAAAAGAGATAGGTCCTTGAGACAGGTCTATCAATGGGGAACCAGAATAAGAAGTAGGCTCTAGAGATTGATATGGAGGTGAGGAAGGAGTCCCAAGGCTTCTGCTAGGAATATGGCTTACCCCAATAAAAGGTACTGAGAATGGAACCACAAAATTTGGTTGTTTGCGAGGGGTTGTATCTAAAAACCTTTGTCTCCTTCTCCAAGCCCGCTCAGGGTCTGGTAAGGGAGAAACCAACCTTCCCTTAGAGTTGGACCTTGCTACAACGGATCTAGAATCCAGATTTATTGGGTAGCTTCTTCCGAGTGGAGTCACACAAAATGGAGCTTCCTTTCGGAGGGCCTCCTTGGTCCTTTTAAAATAAGGTCTCTTTCACATACTAATGGGTATATAGAAAGGACTAACTATTACATGTATTTATGGGTATATGAAAAGGCAGGTATATTGAGAGGTAAAACTAAAGATCTGAGACTATTGGTACTCAATTAGACAACATTTGGCATAGAATCAAGCTTCCACCTACCATCATGTATATTAGAAGACCCCTTGGGTTAGGTCAAAATTGAACTAGTAGGAAGCCAATGACTATCTAAAATCTGTAGTACACACTAGGAAGTGACTCTCTAGGTTGTGTAGTGGTGAGTTGACTTTGTCTCATAAGTATAGTGTGGACTATTTATGTATGGGGATTAGTATTTCAAATAGCCTATAGTCACGACACATCCAAACCTAGTCATTCCAAAATAAACCCAAGCCTTAGATTTCTTTGGCTATAATCCCAAAGACATGTAGGCAATCAACTAGCAACAACCACTTTATAAAAGTGGTCACCTTTCCAAGCTAATGACACCATCCACCTATATCAACCACTTTTATAAAGTGATTGTTGTTAATTATACCTACCACTTTTATAAAGTGATTGTTGTTAATTATACCTAGCATTTCAACTCATAACCAATACACTGCGTTCTGCATTGTTGCGGGCTAGTTAACAAAAACTAAATTATGGGCCTGTGCGACCCCGGAGACGTCGATTCTCAAAAATGCCGTCAATAGGATAGATTTATAGAAACCAAAACTTCTCAGGCGAGAAATAACCACTTATTTGAATGGCTGGTTGTCATACCCAAACGCCATGGAGTTTGCTTCTTAACAACCGTTCTTCTCTACTGATCGGAAATGTTGAATTCATAAACAGTTTTTTAACTTATTTAAAGGAAGATTTTATCTTCGAAAAGCCCATTATAAAACACATGTCAACGTCGATGAACAAAGAAGCGCGACTTTCTAGAATTACACCTTTTAGTAAGACTATTAATTCCGTCGATCAAATCTGAATATTTCAACGTACTTCAGGCAAATCTTGGCAACTTTGGAACGCAACGGCTCTGGTTTTTGTCAGCAGATTCATCTATCTTTTCAAATAAATCCTGTTCCAATCAAATGGCGGGCCGCGAAGCATCTGAATCAGACATTGTCTATGATCCAGTCCGTTTGCATCCAGACGCAAGCTTGTCCAATCGTATCGATCTGGAAAACATATTGGACAAGGATAACTATTACAGACCTGGAATTAACCCGGAGACTGGCAGGCCTTTCCAGGTATACGATATCCAACCCCAAGCCGAACTGAGAATGCAGATGCGACAGCGTGTTGTCGTTAAGGACGAGTATTTTGCAGGTCAAAACATTTCATCACGCTGGACGGTCATACAAGACTACCCATTCGAGATATCGGACGAGATCCACATGTCTGATTACTTGAATTCAGTGGATCGCTGGATTTCAACCGTTATCAGTTTACCGCGAGATTCGAAGTCCGTCTGGAAAACTTTAAATCTTCTTCGTCTCAATTGCCAGTATAGCGACGCGAACAAAACCCTGTTTCGTTCTGTGAATGGATTCGTCACACTGATTGAAGCTCTGAGCAAACATTTCTCTTTAGACGGACTGCGGGGCGCAACTGATAACGTGGATGACGAGGAAACTCGAAACATCTGTCGGGAGATACTTAAGCTTGCGGAGATTACAGGCTTCAGTGCAGAGGACGCGGTCTCTATTACTGACTCGCGGTACCGCGCAGAGGGCTTCTGTGGCATACTGCGTACCGTTTATTTTCTCGGTTGCTACGTGAAAGACAAGGCGAGAATCGTGCGCATTACCCACACCATGTTTAACAATCCACGTTTAGATCACTTGGATAATTTCTTTCACGTCATCTATTTTATCTTGATTGATCCAAACACGCCCAGTGTGGATCTCATCCTCTGTGCAGATATCGCCTATGCGTTTTCTAATGAGGAATTTCAGCTGACGGTCGTAACCGCACTGTACGGCACATTGAAATTTCTNTTTCACGTCATCTATTTTATCTTGATTGATCCAAACACGCCCAGTGTGGATCTCATCCTCTGTGCAGATATCGCCTATGCGTTTTCTAATGAGGAATTTCAGCTGACGGTCGTAACCGCACTGTACGGCACATTGAAATTTCTGGTTGAGCGTTTTTATGACTCAGACGAAACGAATTCGAATAGGGTTCGTGTTAGGGGTAGGGTTGATGAAGAATACAATGATCGATCCGCTGCGCTAGAGAAGGTTTTGAAGATTCTGTGTAAGCTCTGTGCCAAATATGGCTCGCAGGTTGTTTCCATTCTGATGAAGCCGGGCGAGAACCCGGCAGTGCACCGCGCGAATCTAATTTTAAAGCATGCACTCTTGCATACAGAGGCGGGAGAGGCTAGTTTCCGCGGCAAACACTTGCTGTATGCCATGTTTATCAATAAATACATCTTTGAAAGCACTGCTGGGCAGGGAGTTTCCCCCGAGGACATCAAGGTTGTGTTCGATTTCGCTCTGAGCGATTTGCCCGGTCGCTACCTCTTCAACGGCCGTCGAAGGCTGAAGGATTTGACAGACCAAGTGGTCGACAATCTGCTAAACTGCGAACCCTCTCTAAACGTTCTTCGATACTGGACTGATTTCCCTTTGTAATATTTATCTTGCCATCACACTATCGAATTGCATTGTAAATATATCTCACGATTACTCAAACAGGAAATGGAACTACGGTTTAATTAATGAACTCGACTTATTAAAACTACACCAATATATGTAGAAGGTAGTGGTTGACATCCTCTAGATATAGTGCAGCATGGGTATAGATAACTACAGATTCAAATGCATAGAGAAGTGACTTAAAAATGTATTATGAGAAAATAAATTAAACTAGTTATATATCAATTGGTTCTGGTCTACGAAGTTGTGACGAGTATTATCTTCCCCACCCACATCCAATTCTCATAAGTGACATCTTGACTTCTTAATGATTATATGGTTATAACAATATTGAGTCTTGTGTTGACAAAGTCTCAATCTTCTACAAAATCTGGTTCAGAAAGGGTAACATTTTGGGAATGAGGGGAAGTGCTCAATGAGTTTCCCTAAGATTTGTATTTCAAGAAAAAAAATATAGTGGAAATTTTTAATAGTGCATATGATTAAAGACTTAGCTATGAGAAATATATAGATAAGATCAAATAATTTTATCAATGTTTGATGAATGGTTACAATAGTATAAGTTTAATAGGAACCATACATACGACTAGTGTAAGTATATAATGGGATTGCAAAAAGAAAAAACATGAATATACAAAAGAAAAAGAGATATAAAGTAACTAATTCATTCAACAACCCCACCCATGAAGGAAATAAGTTGTGAGCACCAAGGATGGGTTTTGGATACCTGTACATGGTTAATAGAGGAAACTTAGGCCATAGGCCTCAATGGAATATTATAGGGTTCTAAATCCATGAATGACACCTCAAGGAACCAGGTATGACCTCTCAAGGGTATCTATAGACTTTAATTGGAGATATGGGAACCATTAGGAGGTTTGGGACCTAGGATTGATCTCTTGATCTTTGGCCTAGGAGTGTCATATGAGTTCCATTATGGGAGCTTCTAAGATATGGATGAGTATCATGCCCTTGGACATGGTCGATAATAATTTTTGGGATTGCAAAAAATGTTTTATATATTGCTTCAGATAGAAAATGTTTGAAAAAATATTTTGATAAAAAAATTGGCCATAAACAAATCATATTGGAAATAAAAGGATTTGACAATGAAACATTACCCATGGTGAATAGGTGAAATGAATTTAATGATATAATTCCATTGTTGTGGAAATGTATAAGAAAAAAAATGAGAAATACATAGAAGCACAATTCCACAATAATTGAACAATTTGGAGACAACATTACCACAAGAGAGTCTACATCCATATGTGCAAGCTAATAATGGTCTCTCATGACACATTAGTGGCAATGAAAACATCGAAAAACAACAATATGTTAATTCAGAGGGATTATTCAAGGTACTTTTACAATGAATTTGAATATGGTGTAAGAAGATGAAACCTAGAAAATTTAATTGGCTTTCTAAATGTACAACTTTTCTTCATAGAAATTGTGAATGACTATGTGAAATTTGATTTTTTTTATAAAAGTGGTATGTTATTATTTTAGCAAAATATAAGGTATATGTCTTTGTTCGTGTTCGTGTTGAATAACTTAGCAATGTAATTTCATTCCAAAAACTTTTATAATTGTAGATAACTTGTTTTTCTAGTGCAGTGTATTTTTTGGAAATTTATAATATTAATTTTATATATTTTTGAAATTATGAAAGTCAATGTATCCTTGAAATTACAACACCTTTTGTTGGTGTAGGCTAAGAGAGTCTTAACATGATCAAAATATTTTATTTTTTTGTTTTAGATCATAGATATCGGTCTCCTATAGAGGGACATATAACTCATTTTAGAAATAGTTAAGTCAACAAAAAGTTATAGCAAAAATAAGAGAGGTATGTATTTTAGTATTTTGATATATTGGAAGACAAAAATAGATTAAAAATAGTAAATAATATTAATTAAAAAAAAAACCATCTATTTGGAATCTATATAGTCGACTTTATCTATGTATGTAGTTTTTCCAACAACTGAATTGTGTAGCCTATAGAAAAATAACATCAAAAACGAAGATATAAAGAGGTATTCAAAAAAATGGAGGTTTTTATCAATTTTCAAACTAAACCACTAAGTTTGTCATCCCAAACGTAATCTGAGTCAACCAAGTGAGCATACACGTACACTAAAGTTGTCAATATCACCCAAAAAAAATTGAATTCAAAATAATGTGCAGGCATTCTTAACAGTTTGCATGCACTCTAAGAACATGCACACATTCCTTATAGCACGGGCATGATTTAAGAATGTGCACATGTTCCTAAGAGCATCCATGCGCTCTTATATCATATTTATTATTTTTCATTCCCCCTCCCTCTCTCTCCCCCACTCATCCCCCTTTTTATCTTTACCTCTCTCTACCTCCCTTCCCTCTCTATCCCCCCCTTCCTCTCACTCTCTCTCTCTCTACCCTACCCCTCATTGTCTCCTTCCCACACTCCTATACATGGCAAGACCTAGACATGGAAATACCTAGAGATGGAAAGAACTA
>ML807222.1:344794-371738 GCA_009831015.1 Picea engelmannii
CTCTTTCTTTCTCTCTCTCCACCCCCCCTCTCTATATTCCTTTCTCTAACTCTCAGACTCTCACACACTCTCTCTGTACTCCCCCTCTATTTATTCCTATCTCTCGCTCTCAAACTCTCACACACGATAGCAATTTTGGTACATCACAAGGAAACAAATGGCCTTGACCTAGACATGTCAAGACCTAGACCTATAACTAGACATGGAAAGGAGTGGAAATACCTATACAATGACCTAGACCTATATGATGACCATGACATATACCTAGAGCTATACATAGACCAAGACCATGACCTAGACCACGACATATACTTAGAGCTAGAGCTAGACCATGACCTAGACCATGACATATACCTAGAGCTAGAGCTAGACCATGACCTATATTATACCATGACCATGACCTAGACCCCCCTAGCTCCATCTAATCCTAGGAATAACCTATACTCAACCCTTAACCCCCTCCACACCCATGCCCTCGGTGTGTTATACCTATACCTCTTTTTAAATGCCCCATGACCCCCACACCCACATCTTGGTGCTCTAACCATTTCTCTATGCTTCAAAACATTCTCAATCCTAATCCCCTAGGTCCTAGTTGTCTCAAAACCCCTATACATATTTATTCATAAAAAAAATTATCTACAATAAATGTTATATATGTTGCATTAAGAGTGTGCACACTCTCTTGTGACTTGAAATCCTTGAGGTTGAGTGTTCTTGGTGCTCATCCCTTCCCAACAAGAACATGTGTGTGTTTCTAGAACGTGTGTCTTCTTTAGTGTGCACACATTATAGTAACGCGTGCACATCCTTGATGGGAATTTTATGACTAGAATTGGAATCGTTAGTTGTGTCTTCTTATGTAATACCAAGACAATTTTTTTGTGGTGTTCCTTGAAGCCAATTTTTCTCTTTAAAAATGTGGAACCTATGGAATCGAGGTAGAAATTCCTCGAAGAAATAAATAACCATTGAAAAGGTAAAATAATAAGAGGGAAATACAATTTCTAGTGGAATAGATGGTGTTGTTGCTTCTCCTCCATCACCACAAGAAAAGTGTAGTAGTTCGGTCGAGACCAATCAATTTAGAATTTTATTGTACCTCCAATCAGTATATCATCAAGACATTTTTTGTGGATGACCAAATTATGGAGGATTTTCTTAGAGATGATTATACAATGGATGAAATTAAAGAGGAAATTGGTGCACAACATTCTGGTGAATAATTTCTTGTGGTGTAACCTCTTGTTGGATAGTCAGACATTCCAAAAATTAGTCATGGGAATGACCACTCTCCTCTCATAATTTATCCGCCAGTGATTGAGGGGAAAGAACTACAAGGTTATTAAATCCACAACAGGGAGGTCAAGAAATCCAAAATACGAGTTCATCGTCCTTACCTAGATTGAGCAGTGTGCGACGAAGAACTCCTAAATGCATTCAGGTGGATGAAAGTGGTCTAGCATCACTTGAAGGTAAGTTACCTAACCAAACTATTTGTTATCATTCTTATAAAATCATTAAAGAATATTTTGAACAAAAATACGATGATGCTAAATGTCAATTTTTTTTTCTTTGTTAAAATCTAGAAGTTTGACTGTTGTTAGGAGAATTTTAGGCATTAAAAAACTTAAAATTTTAGAAGCAAGTCATCACATTGTTAGAAACCTTGTGGATGCTTTTCAAAAAATTGGTAATAAACCTCGTTCTAAAGACTGTAATGTAGCCTGACGTGTCTTGTCACAATCAATTGTTAGTAAGATCACAAGAAAACATCATTTTATCCAACAAACCTCACATCTCATGAAATGAAATATCAAAACCCTTATAAATTATTATAATAGATGAGATAGTCTCGACACATTTGTCCCAAAATATTTGTGGGCCTTCATTGGTAGGCTACCTCATTTTGAGATGAAGTTAATTGGAGAAGTTAAGGAACTAGTATAGGATTTTTGGCATGAGAACACTAGGTCTTCTTCCAACCAAAAATATGTACTAAAATTGAGAAGAGGATATAGGGACCGTGAACCCCATATTAAACACTTTCTCAACATTACATGGGAAGAATTGTATGAAATATTTAGGATGGTACATAGTGCACTTAACTTGGTTTAAAGATATTTCCATAAATGCAAGCCTTGGTATGTTCAAATAAATACAATTCATAACACATGTTGTTGTAGATATCACATTGATTATGGTTGTTATTATGACACACACACACACACACACACACACACACACACACATATTGTGTATTGCATAACACCCTTTTACAAGAATGCTCAATTATATTATTTTCATCGTCATATAGAGACTTTATTCATAACATATTGTGTACAAGGCCATAGGGTTGTACATTTTATCAAAAATATTGCATAGATGGGACATGCACCAGGTGTAGTGGAATGGAATTACTGAGAAAGTGCAACCATGTAAGCAATAAGTATGAATTGGAGAGGAAGGAGGTTGCTTTGCGAAGCTTTAAATATTTCACAAATGATATTGATGGAGGGTGGGAAAGAAAAAACTACAATTGGTGAGTTCCCAGGTACGATTATGTGACTTTGTGAAGGACATCGTTGAAAAGACACAACAATATGTTCATCATGTCCATGTGGATTGATAGAAATATGAACATTTTAGAATATGAAAAGATATATTTCCCATTGGTATTGTCTTATCAGTGGTTTATTTTGTTAAGAACCACACCCTTCTACCACAAAATGAGATTCAAAGCCAATATTTTCACTTAGAGCAGGTCAGCATAATGGTCCATATCACATACAAGCATGGACCGGACAAAAATAAAAAAAATTGATTTATATTGAAGGAGTATCACTTCTACATAAGAGATAATCGGTTCCATGACTTAGCCTACGTACAACATTGATTTTGGTTTTTTTACTATCACTTTAAGGAGAAGAACAAATAGATGGATCAACATTAGATTTGGTTAGATGGTTGTGTAGTCTAGTTCAAAAATGCTCGTGTATTTCAATAGTTGTGTATGTTGCACAAAAACCTCAATGTACCACACATTTGAAACTATTTTTAGTCTGGGAACAATAAAGGAGAGCATGATGGAGTAGGAGAATGCATCAAAAGAGTGTTACGCGGGAAAGAAATGAAGTTCAAAACTAATTCCCTCATTCGAGATGCAAAATCCATTGTTGAATGGTGTTCTTCAGTAATGGGAGAGGGAATAAGAACCTGTGAAGACCAAACACCTAGGAAAGGACATGTACATAGAAATTTTTGGTAGGTGGTTGATGTAGATCGATCATAGTGGTATGACTGAAAAACAATCCATGGCACTCATGGATTCTATTTAGTTCGAACATCAAACAATGCAATAGTTGAAATATGGATGAGAGAACTTTATTTATTCTATGGTCCATGTAGTAGTAATGAATGGGATGATTGTGACTCCATAGATTGAGTTTATAGATGGGATTGTGTATCACTCCACATTGTTCAATGTATAACTATGGAATTATCCCAGTTGGAGGAGGACCAATCAAATATTTCAACAGATTATGATCATGTCTCAGATCTTGTATTTCCAAGTGTTGAGAAAATGTTGTCATTGATGTCAAAACAATAGTGATGATGATGATTTGGAAGTAATTATAAGGATTTAACAGTGATGATGATGATTTTGTAGTGAAAAATGGATATTGTTTAAGTATTGAAGCCATGAAGCCAAGTAAATAATCCTTGAAGCCATGAAGCTAAGTAAATAAGCCTTGGTATTGTTTGAGTATTGAAGCTATGAAACCCTTGTCCTTATGATTCTCACCTAGCTCCTAGCACAATAACCTTGACTTGAAACAAATGATAGCATAAGAGTAAAAAACATACCAATTTCAAGGGAAAATGCTAAGATAATCCACCACAATAGAAAGAGAGAATCCTTCCAAGGCTAGCACATCGCTTCCATCAACCATTACATCAAGAGATAACCACAAGAACCAAGAGATAAAAATTTCCAAAGATAGCAAAAATTTCAAACCAAGTACCTCTTACAAGAGGGAGAGTTATGTTCAAATGAAATCTTATGATCTCTTATTTATACAAAATGTCACCAAGGTTAATTATCCACATATTTAGGGGTAAACCACAAGACTAGTGGTCAACAACCCTAATATCTCCCCCTTAACAAAGTAATATTAAACAATTCATTAAAAATCACTTTTGCACATAAGAAAAACCCTAATTTATATGGAGGTCACCCCTTTAGGGGATGTTTTGGCACAAAGAGGAGTTCGTTGGTGACAAAGGAGAGTGGAGGGGCTTCCCAAAGCCATATATCAAGCAATGATACCATTTCCTTTATGATTCCTTCAAAACGTCTATGTTTCATTGCATTTCACCTCACCACCATTCCCTAACCCCCCTAGGTGACATCATGCTCAAAAAGGAGATGGCTTTCCTCTCCTAGGAAAAATGTTTGGCATGTGGCGGCTAGGCTACATCATCCAAGTCATCTCCAAGGCCTTTCAAGTTTGATATTTCTCATTTGGCATGCGGGCCCTTGGAATCCACCTATGGGCTTCAAGCCCCATGGAAGCCCAAGCTAGGCTTGTTCTTTCAAAACTGTCGACCAACTAGGTCCTGCAAAGACAAATAAGCACGCCCTCCAAGGATCTCAAGTCATAACATCATGATAATTGAATCCAATCAACAAATAATCCACCTAAGCATGTGCATAAAATATCACTATATCAACCAATTAATTTCTCAAACACATTATTCGACTTGTGAAGCTTGAATATGGGAGGAGTTGACGAGGTGCCCTATTGGGTAGATATTTCCCTAAGTCAATGAGAGTTTCCAAGATTTCCCTCTCTAAGCCATGTAAAGTGGGTGAGGTGGTTGGGGTCAAGACTCAATGGAAATAGGGCTCATGACATACAAGAGGTCGTAGTGTCTCATTCATGGGTGCCTTTGTAGAGGGCGTGTTGTACCTTCATCCGCAATGCACATTTTCCAAGCCCATTATTTTTCATTCTTTCATAATTTTAAGGAAAGGTTGAAGGCCACTGCCCTGGCGTGGTGTCGAGATAATGGCAATGTCACCCACAAACACCTAGTGGAAATGTGAAGGTTGGCTCGCGATGAGACCCCCTTTCTCTCAACCATGTAACTGAGAGCCATTACCTTGGATTGGTGACCAAATGATGGTAACGACATACCACTAAATATTCATGGACATGATTGGTCATCTTGTGATGAGACCTTCTATCCTTCAACTAACCTTTTAAGCATTTTTAATCATATTTCATTGTGGGTCCCCCTTTACTCAAAGATATTTGTTTCATTGCTTTCTTGGGTGATGCATGGGTGAAGCATATAGAAGTTTCATACATAAGATTTTATATTTTACCCAACATCAATCCTTCTGGGCCTTCAACCCCTTCTTCCCATAGATTGAGGGACAAGCCCTTCTTTGGTCAATACACCCTAAAATCCCAAGAGATAAGGAAATGGGTGGGAATAGTGATGGAAAGTGATAAGTATGGTTGGGAACGTTATGATGGCTCTTCAAGGGAGTTCCTAGTAGCAAACCCATCCCCAAGGAAGATCACTTACTAGGCCACAATGTCAACCATCAAGGTAAAGCAATGAAAAAGGCATAATGTTCAAGCATATATCATGAAATCTAGAGCAATCTAAGATACAACATACTCAAATGGCTTAAATATTAAAATGATGCTTACCATAATACTGACTTGTACATCATGGAGCAAGGCCCACTACCTTCCGGAAGCCAGCTGATGTGGTGGATGCCATCTAGAAATCTGCGACCATCTGTGGTGGTGAGAAGGGTCTCCATCTATGCAAAAGGGTATTGTTGGTGGTGGATGCCATCTAGAAATTTGTGACCATCTATGATGGTGAGAATGGTCTCCATCTATGCAAAAGGGTATTGTTGGTTGACACTCCATATGTGCAACCTGAAAACCAAAACATAATCTCCTTAGTTATCCACAAAATGAAGATAACAAAATATATTTTAAAAAAAATAATATAAAATATTAAACATTGTTTATTTAAATTATATAATAAACTTATTTATATTACTTGAAATTTCTTCAATATCTCTGTGTGCACCAACTTTAGTTATGGAGATATGGAAGATATTAAAAAAAAAACCGTTACCCAATATCTCCTCGACCATATTAAATTTCAAAAGTATTATATCAAATTTTAAAAAAAATCTTAAATTTTCATTATATTAAATTTTACATATATTATTTAAAAACAATTATTTTTTTAAATATTCACCATTGTATTTTCTAAATATTCACCATTGTAATTATTTATTGTTTATAATTTATATTTACATTCCATTTGATACATTTGTCATTATTTCCTTATTTTTATTTTTTTTAATTTTTATTTCATTTGATACATTTAATCTTTTATTTTTATTTTTATTTCTTATAATTTATATTCTATTTGATCTCATATTTCCTTCACAATTTATAATATTGAGGTCAAACCCTAAAAACTAATTATGTGTAATAAAAATTAATTATATGCAATCTTGGAGAACTGAAGACGATCATGATAATTTCCCCATAACTGACTATCAAATGTTGTTAACCCTTAGGATAAGATACTAATCACGGACTCTCGGGGTAATATTTCAGTGCATGGCTTTGCACAAAACCCATGAGTGCCCTGGCGACTCGCTACTGACTTCTCATCTTACAGATTCGACCATTGTTATTACAGTTACGAGATTTCTGAATTTTACTGGAACCTCTAAATCGAAATTTGAAATTGCACGGTGCAAATGTAGAATAAATAAATTTGCAATGCACTTTTTCTGTAAGACTAATAACCATTTTTGTTTTGTCTGAAATATATAATTGCGGAGTTTTAATAATTATTACTAATTTCCATCAAATTTTTTAAATGTTGTTTTGATTAGGTTTTGGGTATAGACAACTGATTGTTCTTTCGTGTTTATGTTGATTGAGGGTCCGTAACTATTCCTTCAAAATTTTAAATGATTAGGTTTTGGGTATGATCAGCTGGTTGTTCTTTGGTATTTATGCTGAAATATCAATTGTAATTCTCCTCTATATATTAATAGAATAACTTAATTTTAAAAAAAAATTGAAATATGGTTGAATTTAGATTGAAATATCTTGTTCCATACTTAAGTTACATGTTTAATACAAATTTCATTGCTTTCATATTAAAAAATAATCTTAGATCTTATTTTTCTCCGTCATATAAAAAAACATTAATTAAAAAATGTGTATTCTTATATAGAGTTCTCTTGTCACTTTCTCCTTAACTTATGCCAAAACAATTTCACATGTACAAAATGCTAGTCTATCAAATTGGCACACTTATGCCTTCTATCTATATTCATGAATATGTGCATGCTTTTAGATAAGAGTATCAATAACTAATTACTTTTTTCAAAAAAAAATATCTTATTAAAAAAAAAAAAAAAAAACAATTTCTATTCTAAAAATAATAATATTTAATTATAAAAATTTGTAAATATAATAATGTTTTTATCCATGAATAACAATATCAATATTTTAAAATAATAATAACTAAAAATAACAATAAAAATTATAAATATAATTGTGTGTTTGTATAACAATTATTAAAATTAAACCTTAAAATAATTTTTAAAAATAAATATTATTTAAAATAACAATAAATGTGTAAGTGAAAGTGTCCTCACCGTGAAATAATAGGTATACTTTCCAAAAATAGCGATGTTAAGAGTAAACTTTCTAAGAATGGAATGTTTAGAACATACTTTCGTTAAAGGACCTTACACCATGCATGTTGAAGATATTGCATGCATGCATTGGATACTAACATCTCATTTGACCTCTCGCATGAATAAATATGTTATACTGGCATGCATTACATAACAATGATGGCTCCAACACACCCTTGTGGGATTGTGGGATAATGAGAATCCCACAAGGCTCTCTTATGGGAAAATGAGAATCCCACAAATCTATAGTTTGGAAATTAGTGTTTGACTCTAATTAATATTGGATTAAAGATATTTTTAGGTTAAAAAATTTAGGACATGGAGTATTTTCTAAAGGAGTATGTAGACATTGTATGAAACGACAATTCCAATGGATTGTCACCTAAGAAGAGAATTTTTTATGACAAGTTTTAGGTTGGGAAAATCCTGACCCAACCACAAAAGCAGGTGCTATAACTATGGGACACTACACCCAATGTCACCTCAATGTAGGTCCTGCACTTGAGGTTGACTAAGCTCACTCCTGGGAGGAGATATTGGAGACCCTAGGGGAAAAGGAAAGAGAAAGGGAAGGAAGATGGAAATTCCCCTAGAGGTCAGAAAACTAAGTGGAAGAGGTGGGGAAAGAAGATGAATTGTAGACCAAGGAAAGCTACCCCAAAAGTATTGTTCTTTGTCAAATGATTATACCTACCCGAGACACAAGGGAAACCCACTTGCAAAGAAATTTGTTAGATGGATCAGAAATTTAAGCATGATGTCCCTATTATGCAGCATTTATATCAGAAGCAAAATATATCTAAATCAACATATAAAAGCACAAGCTTAACTAACAATATCATCAATGAAATTAGCTATCAATTATGAACTAAGTATAGCACTTTGGGACTGAATAAAGAAAGTTGTTATAAAGTAGATTTATGCAGTAATATATCAGCCTTATGTTTGTATCATTCAATGATGTACAAAAACAGATTTAACCATTAATAAGTTCCCAAAAATATCCTAAAAGATGTGCCTAGTTTAGTGTGTTAGACTAGTAAAGTTAGGGGGTAAATCTATGGTTAGTTTAGGAGTTAGGAGTAAGTTATCAGCTAGGGTTATGTAGCGCTAATGGTTGTAGGTTATTGTTAGTAACAACCAATAAATAAGTAGGATAAGGTAGATTCCCTAAGGGAGGAAGAATCCCCGAGGCATCAAGATCACAATACGAAAGACATAGATTTAAAATTTGAAGAAATCATGTTTTCCAAGGCAATAATTGTGTTTCTTCAATGCAATAATAAATGACTAGTGCTCTTAATAATTGGATTAATGGGGTCATGCAAAGAAAGAGCTATATAAGCTACCTCCTTGGGGGTGTAAACCGTCTTACTCCCCAATACAAGTTTCTCTAGATAGGGTTTAAGCTAAGAGGCTGTATGCCCTTATAATTCTCTTAGAAAACCCTTGTTTAACCAATAATATGAAGCATAAAATGATGAAGACTATGGTGGGGGCATATGTCCTCATACTTCCCACCTAGATCCTAGAACAATAACCTTGACTTGAAAAAAATGATAGCATAAGAGTAAAAACCATACCAATTTCAAGGAAAAATGCTAAGATAATCCACCACAATAGCAAGAGAGAAGCCTTACAAGGCTAGCGCATCACTTCATCAACCATTACATTGAGACATAACCATAAACAAGATCCAAGAGAGAAAAGTTTCCAAATATAGCAAAAATTTCAAACCAAGTACCTCTCACAAGAGGGAGATTTATGTTCAAATGAGATCTTATGATCTCTTATTTATACAAAATGTCACCAAGTTGACTTATCCACATATTTAGGGGTAAACCACAAGACTATGGCTAAAAAACCTAAATATTTCCCCCTTAACAAAGTAATATTAAACAAGTCATTAAAAATTCACTTTTGCACATAAGAAAAACCCTAATTCATGTGGACATCATCCCTTTAGGGGACGTTTTGGCACAAAGAGGAGGTCGTTGTTGATGGAGGAGAGTGGAGGGGCTTCCCAAATCCATATATCAAGAAATAATAACATTTTCTTCATGATTCCTTCAAAAATTTTATGTGCCATTGCATGTCACCTCACCACCATGTCCTAACACCCCTAGGTGATGTTATGCTCAAAAAGGAGACATTTTTCCTCTCCTAGGAAAAATGTTTGGCATGTGGGGGCTAGGATACATCGTCCAAGTCATCTCCAAGGCCTTTCAAGTTTGATATTTCTCATTTGTCATGCAGGCCCTTGGCATCCACCTTTGGGCTTCAAGCCCCATGGAAGCCCAAGCTAGGCTTGTTCTTCCAAAATTGTCCACCAAATAGGTCCTGTAAAGACATAATCACACCCTCCAAGGATCTCAATTCATAACATCATGATAAGTGAATCCAATCAATGAATAAGCCACCTAATCATGTGCATCAAATATCACTATATCAAACAATTAATTGCTCAAAGACATTATGTGAATTGTCAAGCCTATATATGGTAGGGTTGACAAGGTGTGTTATTGGGTAGATCTTTCCCTAGGTCAAGGAGAGTTTCCAAGAGATAACTCTCTAAGCCATGTAAAGTGGGTGAGGTGGTTTGGGTCAAGACTCAATGGGCATAGGGCTCATGCCATATAAGAGGTCGTAGTGTCTCATTCATGGGTGCCTTTGTAGAGGGTGTGTCATACCTTCGTTCACAATGCACTTTTCCAAGCTCATTATTTTCCATTCTTCCATTCTTTCATAATTTTAAGGAAAGGTTAAAGGCCACTGCCCTCGCGTGGTGTCGAGATAATGGCAATGTCACCCACAATCACTTAGTGGAAATGAGAAGGTTGGCTCGTGATGAGACCCCCTTTCTCTCAATCATGTAACTGAGAGCCATTAGCTTGGCTTGGTGACCAAATGATGGTAACGTCATACCACTAAATATTCATGGAAATGACAGGACAACTCATGATGATACCTCCTATCCTTCAACTAACCTTTTAAGCATTTTTAATCATATTTCACTGTGGGTCCCCCTTTACTCAAAGATAAGTGATTCATTGATTTCTTGGGTGATCCTTAGGCAAGGCATATATAAGGTTCATACATAGGATTTTATCTTTTACCCAACTTCAATCCCTCTGGGCCTTCATCCCCTTCTTCCCATAGAATGACGAACAACCCCTTCTTGGGTCAATACACCCTAAAATCCCAAGAGATAAGGAAATGGGGGGAATAGTGATGGAAAGTGGTAATAATGGTCAGGAAAGGTATGATGGCTCTTAAATGGAGGTGCTATAACTATGGGACACTACACCCAATGTCACCTTGATGTAGGTCCTACACTTGAGGGTGACTAAGGTCACTCCTGGGAGGAGATCCAGAAGACCCTAGGGGAAAAGGAAAGAGAAAGGGAAGGAATATGGAAATGCCCCTAGAGGTCAAAAAATGAAGTGGAAGAGGTGGGGAAGGAAGATGACTTGTAGACCAAGGAAAGATGCCCAAAAAGTATTGTGCTTTGTCGGATGATTATACTTTCTCGAGACACGAGGGGAAACCAATTGCAAAGCAATTTGTTAGATGGATTAGAAAGTTAAGATCGTTTTCCCTATCATGCAGAAGTTATGTTAGCAACAAATGATATCTAAATTAGCATATAAAATCACAAGGTTNAATATCACCAATGAAATTAGTAATCAATTAAGAACTAAGTATAGCACTTTGGGACTGAATAAAGCAAGTTGTTATAAAGTAGATTTCTGTAGTAATATATCAGCCTTATGGCTTTAGAATTCAATGATGTACAACAAAAAATTTAACCATTAATAAGTGCCCAAAAATAGCCTAAAATATGTGCCTAGTTTAGTGTGTTAGACTAGAAAAGTTAGGGGGTAAATCTATGGCTAGTTTAGGAGTTAGGAGTAATTTATCAACTAGGGTTATGCAACCCTAATGGTTGTATTTTATTATTAGTAATATCCAATAAAGTAGTAGGAGAAGGGGGGCACCCTAAGGGAGGAAGAATCCCCAAGGCATCAAGATCACAATATGAAAGAGAGAGATTTAAAACTTGAAGAAATCATATTTTCCAAGGCAATAATTTTTTTTCTCCTATGCAATAATAAATGACTAGTGATATTAATAATTGGGTTAATGGGGTCATGCAAAGAAAGAGCTATAGAAGCTACCTCCTTGGGGGTGTACATCCTCTTACTCCCCAAGGCAAGTTTTTCTAGCTATGGTTTAAGCTAAGAGGGTGTATGCCCTTATACTTCTTAGCAAACCCTTGTTTAACCAATAATATGAAGCATAAAATGATGAAGACTATGGTGGGGGTTTATGTCCTTATGCTTCCCACCTAGCTCCTAGCACAATAACCTTGACTTGAAACAAATAATAGAATAAGAGTAAAAAACATACCAATTTCAAGGAAAAATGCTAAGATAATCCACCACAATAGAAAGAGAGAATCCTTACAAGGCTAGAGCATCAGTTAAATCAACCATTACATCAAGAGATAACCACAAGATCCAAGAGAGACAATTTTCCAAAGATAGCGAAAATTTCAAACCAAGTACCTCTTACAAGAGGGAGAGTTATGTTCAAATGAGATCTTATAATCTCTTATTTATACAAAATGTCACTAGGTGAATTATCCACATATTTAGGGGTAAACCACAAGACTAGTGGTCAACAACCCTAATCTTTCCCCCTTAACAAAGTAATATTAAACAATTCATTAAAAAATCACTTTTGCACATAAGAAAAACCCTAAGTTATATGGACGTCACCCCTTTAGGTGACGTTTTGGCACAAAGAGGAGGTTGTTGGTGACAAAGGAGAGTGGAGGGGCTTCCCAAATCCATATATCAAGCAATGATACCATTTTCTTCATGATTCCTTCAAAACGTCCATGTGTCATTGCATGTCACCTCACCACCATACCCTAACCCCCCTAGGTGACGTCATGCTAAAAAAGGAAATGGTTTTCCTCTCCTAGGAAAAATGTTTGGCATGTGGCAGCTAAGCTACATCGTCCAAGTCATCTCCAAGGCCTTTCAAGTTTGATCTTTCTCATCCGACATGCAGGCCCTTGGCATCCATCTATGGGATTCAAGCCCCATGGAAGCCCAAGCTAGGCTTGTTCTTTCAAAAATGTCGACCAACTAGGTCCTACAAAGACAAATAAGCACGCCCTCCAAGGATCTCAAGTCATAACATCATGATAATTGAATCCAATCAACAAATAATCCACCTAAGCATGTGCATAAAAGATCACTATATCAAACAATTAATTGCTCAAACACATTATGTGACTTGTGAAGCTTGAATATGGGAGGGTTGGCAAGGTGCCCTATTGGGTAGATATTTCCCTAGGTCAAGGAGATTTTCCAAGAGTTCCCTCTCTAATCCATGTAAAGTGGGTGAGGTGGTTGGGGTCAAGACTCAATGGAAATAGGGCTCATGACATATAAGAGGTTGTAGTGTCTCATTCATGGGTGCCTTTGTAGAGGGTGGGTGGTATCTTTGTCCGTAATGCACTTTTTCCAAGCCCATTATTTTTCAATATTCCATTCTTTCATAATTTTAAGGAAAGGTTGAAGGCCACTGCCCTGGCATGGTGTCGAGATAATGACAATGTCGCCCACAAACACCTAGTGGAAATGTGAAGGTTGGCTCGCAATGAGACCCCCTTTCTCTCAACAATGTAACTGAGAGCCATTACCTTGGATTGTTGACCAAATGATGGTAACAACATACCACTAAATATTCATGGACATGATAGGTCAGCTCGTGATGAGACCTTCTATCCTTCAACTAACCTTTTAATCATTTTTAATCATATTTCATTATGGGTCCCCCTTTACTCAAAGATATTTGTTTCATTATTTTCTTGGGTGATTCCTGGGCGAGGCATATAGAAGTTTCATACATAAGATTTTATATTGTACCCAACATCAATCCCTCTGGGCCTTCAACCCCTTCTTCCCATAGATTGAGGGACAACCCCTTCTTGGGTCAATACACCCTAAAATCCCAAGAGATAAGGAAATGGGTGGGAATAGTGATGGAAAGTGGTAAGTATGGTTGGGAACGTTACGATGAAGGGAGTTCCTAGTAGCAAACCCATCCCCAAGGAATATCACTTACTAGGGCACAACGTCAACCATCAAGGTGAAGCAGTGAAAAAGGCATAATGTTCAATCATATATCATGAAATCTAGAGCAATCTAAGATACAACATACTCAAATGGCTTAAATATTAAAATGATGCTTACCATAATACTGACTTGAACATCATGGAGCAAGGCCCACTACCCTCCGAAAGCCAGTTGATGTGGTGGATGCCATCTCGAAATCTGCGACCATCTGTGGTGATGAGAAGGGTCTCCATCTATGCAATAGGGTATTGTTGGTCATGTAATCTCTCAACACTCTATATGTACAACCTAAAAGCCTCGAGACATAATCTCCTTAATTATCGACAAAAATAAGATAACAAAATATATTAAAAAAAAAAATTAATATAAAATATAAAACATTATTTATTTGAATTAGATAGTAAACTTATTTATATTACTATGGACATCATAAATTTCTTCAATATCTCCGTGTGCACCAACTTTAGTTATCTAGATATGGGAGATATTTGAAAAAAAATCTTTACCCAATATCTCCTCGACCATATTAAATTTCAAAAATATTATAACAAATTTTAAAAAAATTCTTAAATTTTCATTATATTAAATTTTACATATATTATTTAAACATATATTATTTGAAAACAATTTATTTTTTTAAAATATTCACCATTATCATTATTTCTTGTTTATTTATTATAATTTATATTTATATTTCATTTGATACATTTGTCATCGTTTCCTTATTTTTTTTTTTTAAATTTATATTTAATTTTATACATTTAGTGTTATATTTTTATTTTTATTTCTTATAATTTATATTCTATTTTATCTCATATTTCCTTTCCTTCACAATTTATGATATTTAGTCTCATATTTTTATTTTTATTTCATATAATTTATATTCTATTTTATCTCATATTTCCTTCACACATGATAACCTCGCTTACGATCCAGTCCCTTTGAATCAATGGAAATTTGCTTAACCGAATCGACCTGGAAAAACTATGGGACAAGGAGCTCGGATCTGGTGAAAACCCACACAATGGAATACCCTTCCACATAAACGATATTGATTGAGGGTTCGTAACTATTCCTTCAAAATTTTAAATGATTAGGTTTTGGGTATGATCAGCGGGTTGTTCTTTGGTATTTATGCTGAGTTAGGGTTTATTATTTTTTTAATGGAAGTATGTTTTTCAATAATCATTGTTTTTTATACATTTATGTTAAGTTTAAGTGGAGTGTTAAAGGTTTAAGTGGAGTATGTTTTTCAATAATCATTGGTTTTTTTTCAATGAAAGTATTAAAGGTTTATCTTGGCATTAGGTAGAAATGGGAGGCAAATGGTTAGTAGATAGAGAAAACCGATGAAGGTGAGAAGACTAAGTTTATTGTTTTCACAATTTCTTTTAAGGTAGATAGAATTGTAATAGTCTAGAACATTTAGATGCAATAACTCACAATATGTTAAAATGGTGGATTTTTATTAGCATGTTAAGTAAGAATATGGTAACCTAAAAAAGTTAATCATATTTTAAAAAAGTTGGATCAAGGGGAATATGATGTTTTCATTATTGCAATGCTCACTTCATATGAAGAGAACACTAAAATGGACATGGAGGTAGGAACTCCTACAAATTTCATTCACATGGACATTTAAGCCTAGGAATGACTTTTAGGCAATTTCATTTTTCTATAATTTTTATTCTTTTTGCTTATATTCTAGATAGTTCAAGTTCTATCTATTGTTAGATTATCTTTTCCTTGGAAAATACATCCATGGGAAACCCCCAAGAACTTCATATCATTTAGTAGATGGCATTCAATGTAAAGTGGGCCATATAGGCTATTTTCATGGAACTCATCATGGACATCAAGTAAGGTTAGTGTAGGCAGAGGTAACTAGTTCATAGTTCTCAAACACTCAAGCTAATTCACCAAGATTTTATGTTGTTAGTTGTATGGATGTTAAGATAATTATGGTTTTAAAGTTCCCGCCCCTAAATGTTCTTCTCTAATGAAATATTTTCTATAGAACTAATCACTTGGTTTGTTTTTTTGGACAGAAACGGTTAATGGAGCTTTGTATTAATAACAGTGGACATACCACTGGGGTTCGATACATCGATAGAGATTTTCTTTTAAACTGGAAACCATATGTCTAAAGATCCTAACTCATTACTAATTGTGGACACAAAGATTATTTCAGCGAGCCTGAACGGCTTCACGTCATTACATCACTTCTAGGTTGAAAGTTTTTTTTCTTCTTTGACACCATTTGTCATTCATTGCTCTGGTCCATGGATTGGCTTTCCGTCGGGCGTAAAGGGTCTTCCTTTTCAGCTAAGTCTGCCCAGCTTGTGGTCAGGGGTTCTTGTTGGGTGGGTGACTTAGGAGTATCTTCTGCTTCCCCCTTAGCAGGGGATTTAATTTCGGCTTCAGCTTATGCTTCTTCTGCTTCCCCCTTAGCAGGGGATTTGATTTTGTCTTCAGCTTCTGCTTCTTCTGTCGCTTCCAGGGTCTTGCTTTCAGAACGCGGTTCCTTTGACGCCTCCGTCCACCAGGTGGGTTTGGACGACCTTTTTTTCCTGGGTGGTTTCCCACAGTTACGGGCTAAGTGCCCCGTTTCGAAGCAATTCCTACACCTAAAGCTGAGATTCTCATAGTCGAGTTTTTGGGTCCTTGAGTAGTCCTTGCCTTGGAGAATAATTTCAGCTGGGAAACCTTTGGAGAAATCCATTTCAACACAGATTTAGGTGAAGGTGGAGCAGGTTGTCTTGGAGTCTAGACTTATGCAGAGGAACTTGCCGAGGCCATTACCAATAGATTGAAGAGAATCATCCCCCCATAAATGCAGGGGAAAATAAGGAAGTCTCACCCAGACTGGGGCTGAAGAGATACAATTCGTGGAGGGGTCGAAGGAAAGGGTCCAAAGTTGCATGGACATGCCTGCTCTGCCCCAAAACCACGGCCTGAAGTTAAACACCTTGTCTCTGTCGCTTGTAGAATCGAAAACTACCACAAAAAACCCTTTTTCACAGGGGCAGGTAATGACTTCTCCATCTAAGAACAGGTACCATTCGGAGGAGAACCAGGATAGTAGATCTGGAAGAGAGGGCCAAAACCCCCTGCAAACTAGAGCATGCCTACTGTAATGGCGAGCATGAGTTAAGGCTTCCTGTGGCATTGGAATGGAAACTGCCAGAGCTTCAAGAACTACTGGATGCAGCCCGAAGGTGTGACCTTGACGAGAAACAGCCTCTGGCGCCGATGCATGCAAACCAGAGAAAGACCCTTGGTGCGAAGCCACCTCTTTAAAGGAGAGGGTCGGCACCAGAGGGGGAAAGACTAAGGTTGTTGCCGACAAAGCACCAGGGGAAGCACCTGCAAGAGAGGTCAGCCCGGACGTGGAGGTCGCAGCCGAGGGAGGGAGACCCGCAGCCATTGTCGCAACTTTACCAGGAAAGGCGCCACCATGCGCTGGAGACGAGGGGGCCACCATTGGAGCTTCTGCAATTGCTGCGAAGGAGGGCGGAGGGGGGCAGGAGGCACCAGACAGGCGGCCTGCGAGAGAACCAGGAGCGTAGGAGCTCAACGCTAGGGTTCCACCAACATTATAGAACTAATCACTTGTTAAGATCAATTATTTTTTTTATTGTGATTACTAGTTGAAATTAATTAGATTTTTATGATCAAAGAGAGGTAAGCCTAGTTCCTCTAGCACACTCCCTCTAGCACGCCCTATCTTCAATTGTAATTCTCCTCTATATATTAATAGAATAACCTAACTTAAAAAAAAATATTGAAATATGGTTGAATTTAGATTGAAATATCTTGTTGCATACTTAAGTTACATGTTTAATACAAATTTCATTGCTCTCACATTAAAAAAAATAATCCTAGATCTTACCTTTCTTCGTCATATAAAAAACATTAATTAAAGAATGGGTATTCCCATATGGAGTTCTCTTGTCACTTTCTCTCAACATTAATTTGACAAGACAATTTCACATGTGCAAAATGCTAGTCTATCCAATTGGTACACTTATATCTTATTTATATATTCATAAATGTGTACATGCTCCCTTAAATAATAGTATCAATAACTAATTACTTCTTCCAAAAAAAAATATAAATTTATGAATATGATAATGTTTTTATCCATAAATAACCATGTCAATATTTAAAATACTAATAGCTAAAAAAAAAATTATAAATATAATTATGTGTTTGTATAACCATAACAATCATTAAAATTAAACCTTAAAACAACCTTTAAAAATAAGCATCCTTCAAAATAACAATACAATAAATGTGTAATTGAAAATGTCCACCTCACCGTGAAATAATAGTTATACTTTCCAAAAATAACGATGTTAAGAGTAAACTTTCTAAGAATGGAATTTTTAGAACATACGTTCGTTAAAGCACCTTACACCATGCATGTTGAAGATATTGCATGCATGCGTTGGATACCATACCTAACATCTCATTTCACCTCTCGCATGAATAGATATGTTATACTGGCATGCGTTACATAACAATGGTGGCTCCAACACACCTTTGTGGGATTGTGGGATAACGAGAATCCCACAAGGCTCTCTTGTGGGATAATTAGAATCCAACAAATCTATAGTTTGGAAATTAGCGTTTGATTCAAATTAATATTGGATTAAAGATATTTTTAGGTTAAAATTTGATTATTATTAGTTAGATTTATTTTAAATCCAGGTTTATTAAATATAGAGATTCAAATTTTTAAAGTGTAATTTTTTATTTTTTATTTTTTATTTCATATCAAATTTTATACTATATTTATAATAATTGTTTTTTAATTAAGTAGATTTTATTTTTATTATTTTGTTATATATATTTTAATTAAAAAAAAAATATTTTTTTTAAATATAATTTTATTTAACATAACATAACTCTTAATATAATGCCTCATCTCCCCCATTCTAAATTGTATAGCACCAAACTATTATAGATGTAACAATATACAAATTATTATATTTTATAGTTCAAAAGACAACATGATACTATTAATTAGGAATGAATTTATTCTCTTATATCCTTTTTTTTTTTCACCTTGTAATGAAACGAAACTTTATTTTGATCTTTGATATATCATTTACCTATCAAAATGATTTTACAATTTGATGATAAGATGTGCATTATTATAATTCAAATTCATATTTTCCATATTTTAATTTTTTATATATCATTTACTTGTCAAAATAATTTTACAATTTAATGGTAAAATATGTATTATTATAATTCAAAGTCATATTTAAAATCTTAAGTGTGTTGATATTATGGTAGTGTGTAAACCTGACGAGAATAGAATATTCCGGGAAGGAAGAAGAAACCTTAATTAATTGGTTAATAACCTTAGAAGATAAGTCGGCTCATGAGAATGACTTGTATTAGGTTATTAGCCTCCAAGAGAAGAAGTCGACTAAAGGAAATGTTATATACTAAAGAATTAGTACCTAGAATGAGAAGTCGGCCCAGGCAGTCTGCTAGAAATAGTATAAATACATGAGGCCAGTCTTCATTCTAGCTAGTATTCTCAGAACTGCAGAAGCAGCACTTGTGTGCACTGCACTTGACCAGTTTGTGCACAAGTTTGGAGGAGAGTTGTTGTTGCAGTTGCTGCAGCTAGAAGATTTCGGTTTTGGCTTGGACTCTCTCTTGGTTATGGTTTGGACTCTCTAGTCAACTCTTTTTTATCTTGCTTGGTGCGCTATCCTTGGAGAAAGGTGTGCCACCTTTGTTTGGCTATCCAGTCTAAGGTTTGCTTCCGAAATGATTCTTTGTCAAGGTTAAGGTGCTCGAGGGTGGCTTCGGCCTATGGTTGGGTGACAATATTGCTATATTTTCTATGGTTAAGCTAGCACATCCATTATATTCTAACAGGTTATGGGCCCACACTATCTTCAGACACCACTGGAAGATGGATTGGGGGGATTTGCTCAGTTGCAGTTGCAGTTGTAGCAAGTTTTTGTTGCAGCAACGAAAACTTAACCCTCTCGTTGAGGCACCTTAATTGAAGGGATTGACCTAATTTTTGGATACACTAGTGTGCCCTAACCTAGCACACCTCCTGGTACTCTCAGCAAGCTAAGACGTCAAGTTTGAGTTTTTGGTCAAATCTAGGGTTGACCAAGTCAAAGCAGCCATGACTTACTCTATGAAGTCAAAAAACAAGTTAGAAGGGGATTCTAACTTCAAAGCACGGAAGACAAGGATTGATATCATCCTTGCCAAGAATAAATTGTTGGATATCGTGAAAGGAAAGATTGTGGAACCAGAGTTTGAAGAAGGAAAAGAGAAGGAACTGCAAAACGTTGCAGTTATGGAGAATTTCAAAGACAATGACATCAATTCCATGAGTATCATAGTGGATTCTATAAAACATCACTTGATACCCTACATCTCCCATATGGATTCATCTAAGAAGATGTACGATGCCCTAACAAACCTCTTCTCCGTCAAAAACATTGGACAAGTAATGAGTCTGAAGAATGAGCTTTATGAAGATGAATGATGATGACAACATAACATCATACTTCGTAAGAATCTCTCAGTTAAGAGATCAAATACAAGCTATTGAAGAGATCATTTCAAAGAAGGAACTGGTAAATATAGTACTCAATGGTCTTCCCAAGACATGGGATTCATTTGCCGCAAACATGAACACAAGGAAGGAGTATCCCACATTTGAAGAACTTTGGACTTGTTGTGCACAAGAAGAATCAAGGATCGGTGCAAAAGAGAAACCCCAAATTAAATACGATGATCAAGCCTTCACAACAAGATTCAAGAATTTCAAGAACAAAATGAAGTTTGGCTCAAGGAAGAAGCCAAATCAAGAGAAAGATATGTCATAAATACAATGCTTCAATTGTCGAAAATATGGTCACTACAAGAATCATTGTCTCGAGCTAAATAAAAGGAAGGAGACACATGAAGCATCAGTTGTCGAAGAAAGGAAACCCTCAAGGAAGACCAAGCAAGATAAGACTGACTTCTTCTTCTAAGACAAGGTAACAATATTCTTCATAGATCTTGTACATACCATGTTTACATAGTTTATGTACATATCTTGCATATCTATTTATTAGAAGATAATATGTTCAAAGAGAAACTGCACCTATGGAAGAACAAAATAAGGACTGATATCACAATGACTACAAGTCAGGAAATACACATGAAAGGATGAAGTACATCAACAACCCCTGGTAACAATTCATGTGGAAGCCATTACATAAGTAACAGTTGCAAGATAAGTCAAAATCAAACTTGAAGAAACCTAGAAGGAGTAAAAACAGAAAGAAGTCAGCAATCAAGAGGAAATTGGAAAAGGACTTATGACACTTTGCAGAAGGAAATAAGGATGCAGACGGAAGCGTGGGCTCTCTTAGTTGGAGGGAGATGATTACAGAATTACAAAAGATGAGCATGCACTCATGCATGAAGCAAGGATTAGGAGGGAGCTAATCCTAAACAATATGATCCATTGAAGATGATGAAGTATCTATCCATGTTCCCATCAACGGTAGCAACCATGAAAAGAATTATGTGTCCAGTTTGACTTTAGAAGAAGTCTTCTTCAAAAAGAAGCCTTAAAGTATCATCGTTTGTCCATCCACATCCATCACCCTATGATGAAAGGAAAAAGTCGGAATCTTCAAAGCATGGAATCTATAGAAAAATCCATGGACCCAAGAGCTAAAGAGAAACATGAGGAAGAACATGAAGATTCCAAGAGATAAATAAAAGCCAAAACAACCAGTCATTGTATCGAGAATCACAAGACTACCAACCTGATCTAAACTCACTAAAAGAAATCAAGCAGAGGAAATAAAAGTTGTGATGAAGAACAGTGAATAGAAGACTTGTGAATGTAAGCATTGCGAGATCCATAACTAGAGGTTATCCCAGATGGAGGGAGAAGACTATGATGGTTGCTTGTTCTAGTAAACCAGACATACCTCTACATGATCCATTATATCGTCCGCAATATCCATGGGTTGGAGTTTATATCAGATGAATGCAATGATTATTCTCCAGAATAATTGAACAAAGAACGTATGTAGAACAACATCAAGGTCTTTGAGGTATAGCAGGAAGAGACCGTTGTATGCAAATGGAAGAAGACAACTTGGTGGAGAGCCTCTCATGCACAACAGAAGCATGGTGAAAACCTTCTATGATAAAATTCAGAATGGTTACTCAGAAGTCCAGAATGATGGATTGCTAATCCATGACAAACTCTCATGATGAAAAAAGAAGTGCCACATGGATATGTTCCATTTTGAACCTTGTCACGATGTTATGAGCTAGCAGGAAACAAAAGAGTTGAATCCAACTATGATATACTATAATGATCAGAGCTATATGAAGTCTTCAGAGAAAACTAGTGTTCCAAAAAGACCGAAGTAAATTGAGATAACGCATTACATTTTTTGTGAAGAAGTCCAGAAAAGAAAAAGTGGTTCTCCAATATATATCTAAACAGATGAGCAGATAAGCAGACATTCTGGTAAAGCCCCTATCCAATATGAAAGAGTTTGCGTACTCAAGTTGGAGCTCGTGGAGACGACTTCCTTATTGGAAAAAGAAGAGATGACTCCTAGGTTGGGAGGGATCACTAATATGTTATTGATTTATGGACAGTGATTTTTCAATTCAAAAAATCGTCCAAGATGAGCAGTTCCTTTCCAGTTCGGAAAGTGGTTTGAGATTTCTGACAGACAATCTTTTTCCAGTTTGGAAAATGGTCCAAATCGAACAGTCATTTTCATAATGAAAATGATTCGATGGATTGTTGATGTGCCATAGACAGCGATTCCCCTTATGGCCATTGTGGGGGAATGGTCTAGGACAGTCTCTCTTCTTGATGGTCACTCTCAGTATGGTCAAGAGGACTGGTCCACCTCACCAGATAGTCATTCTTTCGAAGCTCACAGTTGTGAGCAGTTTCGAAGAATGGTCCATTTTGGAGGTTGGTGCAAGACAGTCATTTCCTTAGGAAATGACCTGGACAGTCATTCCCTAGGGCAGATTCATTCTCTCTAGGTTGCACTTTGTTTAGTGTCGGAGGAATAGCCCAGATAGGTGAATGGTCCAAATTCAGCAATCAGGGACAAGAATTCCCTAGGGAAAACTCATTCTCTCCAGGTTGCACTTTCTTTAGTGTCGGAGGAATGGCCCAGATAGGTGAATGGTCCAGGCTCAGAAATCAGGACAATTATTCTTCCTTGCTTGAGAAGAATAGTCCAGATAGCTCATCATTGATGTTTTACCTTCTGAGGGCAGATGCTCTTCCATATCTCACAGATGTGAGTGGAAGAATGGCCCAGATGATTCAGTTTATATCATAACAATGTTTTCTATGCAGGTTCATATCACATGATATGATTGTTATGGAGACTGTATGTCTCCGAACAGTAAATGTATACTATTGTGGTGGATGTGTTCCACTGATTGTGACTATATGTCACTGATCAAGTATCTGTGTGCTACTTGGTATGGCAGTGTACCACTGGATTGTAGTTGTGTACTACTATGGATAGACACATTTGTGTTCTATTGAATGACAGCGTTCTGATTGCCTTGAAAACTATCAGTAGTGTTGAAAATGATTATCAACTAGATGGATGATCAATGGACAGAGATTCCCCAGACGAAAAATGCTCCAGGACATTTATTCTTCTAAGACATATGTCTGGATTAGAAGAATGGATCTTATGTCACTCTGTGGAGTGACTGACTTATCCATCATCATGCCTGATTACTCAGATGGAGTATGGTTTCGAGAGATGATGCAATTGATGACACTAATAGTGATGATGGTGCTCATGATATAATCATGAGTTAGTCTATACAACTATGTTGATGCTACCGGGTGAATGGTATGTTTGTGCTCAAGACCATTACCTTTAATACCTCCCTAGCTAGGAGGGAGTGTTGATATTATAGTAGTTGTGGGAGGTATTTACCTCCATGTGTAAACCTGACGAGAATAGAATATTTCGGGAAGCAAGAAGAAACCCTAATTAATTGGTTAATAACCCTAGAAGACAAGTCAGCTCATGAGAATGACTTGTATTAGGTTATTAGCCTCCAAGAGAAGAAGTCGACTAAAGGAAATGTTGTATACTAAATAATTAGTACCCAGAATGAGAAATCAGTCCAGGCAGTCTGTCAGAAATAGTATAAATACAGGAGGCCAATCTTCATTATGCTAGTATTCTCAGAACTGCAGAAGCAGCACTTGTGCACAGTGCAGTTGGTCAGTTTATGCACAAGTTTAGAGGAGAGTTGGTGTTGTAGCTGTTGCAGCTAGCAGATTTTGGTTTTGGCTTGGAATCTCTCTTGGTTATGGTTTGGACTCTCTGGTCAACTCGTGTTGCTCTTGCTTGGTGTGTTATCCTTGGAGAAAGGTGTTCCACCTTTGTTTGGCTATCCAATCTAGGGTTTGCTTCCGGAATGATTCTCTGTCAAGGTTAAGGTGCTCGGGGGTTGCTTCAGCCTATGGTTGGGTGACAATATTGCTATATTATCTATAGTTAAACGAGCACATCCATTATATTCTAACAAAGTGAAACAAAATGAAACTAAATTACAAACCTCAAAATTTAAATAATAGGCCTAGTAAAACCTATGAGTATCAAAACTGCAAGACATATCTAATGAAATTCATAGCAAAAATAGTTAAATTTATTGAATCCATAACTACCTATCCTAATCCTATATAAAACATTCCTAATCAATAAAATAAAATATCTTGTGTAACCAATCATGTAGTTGGTTGACTTAGAGGAATATCTACTTGTACTTACCTTCCAAATAAGAGCATAGCTTTTCTAATTGCAACTTTGATTATAATTTCACTTTTGTCACCATGAGGTATCTCATGTTGACTTTTTAAAAATGATCATTTGTACTTTTTAAAAAGGAATCTAATGTTATCTTGTAAAATCAAATATTGTGATGTGCACTTGTTTTTAACACCATGTACACTCCCTAAAGAAATGGAAAGATTGATGTGATGTGTATAGGTCTTCTTAAGGACCGTGCACAATGCTTAAGAAAAGGTCAAGAATGAAATGCAAACCCTCTTATGATTAAGTTAAGATTAATTATTGATACAATGCCCAATGTGTTTTGTGAGTGGAAGCACACTATCCTATTTTGATGAGGGCATAGGCTAAGGTCCAAACGAAATGGACCTTTGTCGACCGTCCTTTCACAGCGTCTCGATTCTCGTCATCGATCACCTCCGCCCCCTCCAGCCCATCTACCACCATCCATACATCATTGGCCTATATCATCCATCCCTTCCATCCCATACATCCCCGCCATCACTTCACCACCCACCCACCCATCCCAGCAATGAATTCACCACCTTCACGTCCCTCCTCCACCTGAACCCGCTTCCATCGTCTGCGTACCGCCTCATCCGATTTCCTCCTGCTCCTGAATTCAGCATCCAAATTTGTGTTGCTTCTCATCCAGGTTAGTAGTTCATCCTCTGTTAAATTCTGCTTAAATTAATTCCATTTCAATGTATCTGGAATTTATTGAATCGTTGTTATTGTTACTACTACTTCTCTTTGTGCTTTTCAAATACTTTAAAAATACTAACTTAACAAACTTTTAATAACTGTAAATGGTCTCGAACTGGCCATGAGGCCTCCATTGAAATTCAGAAACTGGTTCACAATACCCCTGAAGTCAGTTGTGCATTATAAGAGTTAGTTGCCGCTCAAGAATATGGTAATTCTGCTTCTACTAGGCTTCTGCTCATTTCCCAACCAATGTTGCATGTGAACTCCGATGGCATCCAAAAACACTCCACTTTTCCCATGGAATCCAACTATCTTTCCACCAGTCTGTGTAGAGGTGAAGAATGTGCCCAGCTCCTCTCCGAATGGGCCATACTTGCCTCTGCTGGAATAGAATGATAATGATATTTCCTATAGGCTAAATCTAACCTAGGTAAATAATCTGGGAATTCTACAGGGTGAAATTTCGAAACATATTTGTATGCTGGCATTGGCATTGGAAATGGCAATGGAAACTCCTTAGCTCTGGTTGGGCATGATGTATCAGTGGAGTCCCTGAACTTTGCCCTTACGCTGAGAAGTTGGAAGGAATTGACAACATTATCGAGCCTGGACACAAATTCTATCAACAGAGATGCAAATGTAGCTAAAGAGAGGCGTGCAATGGAGCTTTCTGATTCTCCTTTTGGAGTTGGAGTTTGAAATGAGAGGAATTGATCATGACGATATTTAGATGCCCATGAACATTGCTTCCCCAATTTCGATTTTGTTTCATTGCAGCCTACAATTTCCTTCGATACAGAGGGGCTCACACTTCTGCCATCACTGCATGGGTATATCGGAGGTTTTGATTCGTTGTAAGATCTCCCCCGCAGACTCGCATCCATATTGTTGTAATCCTCTGCCTCTGCTTCCTTTTTGTTATCCAAACTGATAACCCAACCTTGAGAATTGACAAGAAGATGAGAGTGTGAATTGATCTTTTTCTGTAAATCCATAGCAGTTGCCTTTACTTTGTCCAGTATGTCTCCACGCTTTAGTTTTGACATATTCTCCATGTTATTGATAAATTGTGAAGCAAGAAATGCAGAGAGAAATAATAGGACAGAAAACAGTATATTAGAATATAAGAAGAAGAGTACAAAACGAGTACATGAAGAAGTTCTGAAGAAGTAAGTACTATGCAAAGGGAAATAGTTGAGCTAAATAGGCTCAAGCAAAACAAGAATAGAAAGTACAGCTGGCCAGGACAGCTGGCAGTGTACAGTCTACATGTTGAGGTTACATTATATTTAACACTCCCTCTTAAAATCAACAGTTACAATCATTAGCACTGATTATGCCTAAGTGTTGTCTCTGAAAATCAAAAACAGATTTTCCTAGTGGCTTTGTAAAGATATCAGCAAGCTGATCTCGAGAACCACAGAATTGTAGTGCAATATCACCATTATTGACTAGCTCGCGTATGAAAT
>ML807223.1:18321-55377 GCA_009831015.1 Picea engelmannii
TGACAATTCTTTTTAGAATTTAGATATATATATGGGAAGAGGTACATGAATATCACAAGTTTAAACCCTATCCATTATATATTTTGTTTTTTCTTATTTTACAATTTTGTGTGAATTCTTTATTATTAAATAAGAATTTTATTTTCATTTGAACTCAGAGTTGGGATATATATGAATGAGGTATATGAATATCACAAATATATATATTTTCAATTCTCTTGTTATTAAGTATGAGTCTTACTCTCATTTGAGTTTAGAATTTGGATATAATGAGTAGGAATACATGAATATCACATGTTTAAACCCCACTATATATATATATATATATATATATATATTATTTTGTTTTTTTCCTAATTTATAATTCTCTTATTAGTAAGTAAAATTCTAGTAAGCAAGAGTTTAATTCTCATTTAAGTTTAGAGTTTGGATATATATATGGGGGAGGTAGATGAATATCATAAGTATTATACATATATGTCTTTCCAATTCTCTTGTTATCAAGTAAGAGTCTTATTCTCATTTGAGTTTAGAGTTTGGATATATATGGGAAGGGGTACATTAATATCACAAGTTTAAACTCCATCCATAAATATATTTTGTTTTTTCTTATTTTACAATTCTATGTCAATTTTTTTATTATTAGGTAAGAGTTTTATTTTCATTTGAGCTTAGAGTTGGATATATATGAGTGAGGTACATGAATATCACAAGTATTTCCTGCTAAGTGGGCTTAATGGCTAAGAACATGTGTTTCCTGAATGGGCCTAATGGTTAAGAACATGTGTTTCCTCCTAAGAGATCACAAGTTCAAATCCAGAGGGGGGTAGGGTATGCATACCTCCATAGACTTTAATACATAACCATTATATTTAACATAGAACTTTTGTTTTATTCTTGAGAACTCCTCAATATATTATTAAAAGGATTTTTTTAAGAAAATTCCTTTAAATTTTATTAATAGGTAATATTTATAATCTTTGATTAAAAAACGTGGGTCGTCATGTCATTCTTCACGAGAAAATATAAAATTTTAAATCAAAGCTAAAAAAAGCTAAAACATTTCATCATGAAGTTTAAGTTATAAGAAAATTCAAAATATAAAATAAGATTAGCTTAGGCCAAAACACCCCAAACAATTATAGCATTATAAAGAAAACACTTTCTAGCAAAGGTTTTTAGTGTTACAAGATTTGGAAAAAATTTCAAAAAAAAATCTACTACAACCTCTACTTTTTAAAGAGAAGGTTTTAACGAAGGTTAATGGATGTTTCATATAACTAAAAAAATTTGGGTGGGCAAAGGTTTTTTATTTTTTTATTTTTTTATTTAGGTGGGTGCTTTTATTGTCAAAAAACATTGATGCACTCTTAATCAACCTACTCCTGTGTGTGCATAAAACAAAAAGCATCGGTGCGCATATAATTATTACACACCGGTTTCACCTTTTTTTTGTTGTATGCAACATCAATGTTCTTATAATTTATGCACAATGGTTCCACATTGTTTGTGTATGAAGCATCGATGCTTTTGAGTTTATGTACACCCTAGTGCATTTAAGTTAGCGTGCACCCCGTGCTTGTATAATTCGTACGTACCAGTGCATGTATTACCATGTGCACTGAAGGGTAGTAAAATTTTGAATATTCGAGGTGAGATGTCGATGCCATTATTTTTATTAAGCATCGGTGTGTATATTATACTTACAACATCGGTGCATACATTATATTTAGAGCCTCAGTGCATATATCATACTTATAGCATTGATGCACACATTTTATTTATGGCCCTGGTGTGTATTCTAAACATGGGCATCGTAAAATTTTGAAATGATAAATAGAATTATACATTATGTCGTTTACGAAATGATGTTTTTTTTCTCAATAGCTCACATTGGTGCTTTAGTATAATTAATAGGCACTGGTGTGTATGACTCCTCAAAATGCACCGCTTTCTATATTATGGCAAACACCATCTAGTGAGTTCATAAGAGTACAGTGCACTAATATGTATATATTTTAATTAATTTTTTTTAACAAATTTTCAATTAATCATCTCAAAATCAAATTTTTTTATAATAATATTGTTTTATATTTTTTTATTGCATTTTGATATAATGATTGCATTAATCCATTATTCAATGAATTACACCTCTGTTATTTGTAACAATGTAAATCATCCACATATTAATTATTCAACAACACAACATTTTACAACACTCAACATTGCAATAAAATAAGAAACTCATTTTATTATATATGAATAAGAAACCCATTTTCATACAAAATGGAACAACGTAAAGGTCCAAAATAATCAAATTGTAACCAATATGTAATTGTCACAGTTACTAGTAACATGTCCTCATGCAATTGAGACAATATGTTAAGTACATTAAACAAAATCCTTGTTTCTTGGAGACAAATGTTTCAACACATACAACTTGCGGTAACATTCAATTATATTGATTGTCATTCATCATTTGAGTCGCTATCATAACTCGAGCTACATGTATGCCTCATTTCTTCATCGTTTGTAGGGGATATTGTACTTTGGTTATTTAACCTAATGTTTTCTTGATCGGCTTGTTTTTATGTTCCACCTCTTCATCTTATATTTACACACATAGAAATAAAGTGTAATAAATGTACCTACGTTTATATATATATTAGAATATACATGATGGTGTTAATAAAAAAACATACATGAGCAGCAAGTCTTTCGTAAACAATACACATTCTTTTGAAGCCATGCTTCATGCTTTCTCTCAAAATCTATTTTGTTGGTTGCATTGCATACTTTGTTTCTTGCATGTTTAATACGCCATGAAAATGTACAATCAATATAATTAATATAAAGGTTTCTTGTTGTTTCATTAATTATAAAACAAGGAAAGTTAAACAACATAGCTACTTACAAATTGTTGAACTAAACCTTCATACTTCAACATATACTCACAACACATACTTAACCCAATCTATATCAATTCATGGGTTGGCTCCTCTTTGTATGTTATCACCTATTAGAAGACATCCATGGACAAGTGTAAATCAATTATTTAAATATAAAGATCACAACAAACATGAAATCTTAAGTAAAGCTGAAAATGTAAATACTCACAAAGTTTGCGATCAACCCTTTTATTCCTCGTCATCTTGTATTATGTCCTCAATGAGTTCTATTTTTTTTTTCATTTTTGTAACAAAACAATTGAAAAATAGCATTTCACGCGATAATTAAATTTGATGTACATAAAAGAATAAATGAATGATTGCATACCTCTGACGCACATTGTTGTTGGATGGCTCCTCTTGCAACACAATTATGTTCATTTTTTTACCATCTCCTTCTAGACATTTTTGGACGTCCCTACAGACATGTATTGGTTTTCACTTGTTTGTCCCTTGGAATTTTCAAAATTCCTTGGAAAAAAAATACTAGAAATCATTAGATAAAAAAAATTACGTAATTGTTTTTACAAAATAAGATATTGATACGTACAGTAACTTTGTACACACCAGTGCATCAACAAATTATTGTATTCAGTTAGTGTTTTATAAATTAATAAAATCATTCGTACCTAAGTATTGTTTATTATGCACCACCGACCTGTGAACAAATTTAAGACACTGTGGTTTCCATATAAAAACAATATTATTTGCATTTTAAAATCAACGATGCTCTTTATAAGACAATACACCATGATGCTTATCTATGTACAACGTGCACTAATAATTGTGAAAAGGTTTTCAAAAAAAAAATATTTCTAATTTAAATTAAGCGGTGTTGTTGACATGAAAATATGCATCGGTGCTCTGTCTTTGTATAGTGTGCATCATTAACCACAAAGGCATTTAAAAAAATTGGTAGTGACATGTCAGTTTGGGATCCAACGCAATGACTAGTTCCATTGCAACAGATAGGAAACACCCCATATATAATTAAACAAACCCTATAAAAATAATTTGCTTAAAAAAATTCTCGTTGTGAAATATAGAAACGGAAAGCAAGAAAAACAATAAGGAAATTAGGGATTTCAATACCGAAGGTAACTATACAACCATTTTTTTTGGTTTGAGAATGCATTGAAAATTGCTTGAATCAAACAGAAGAAAGATTAACATGATCTACAAGATGAAATCATATACCTGAAATTTCTCCTCTACAGATTTGTATGTGACCTGCAATAATCCCTTTCGAATTGGGCTCTTCAAAAAAATCCATCCACTCCTAAGTCTTTGCTAGTATATCTCTCTTGCACAAACATCCCCTCTAAATTTTGGCAAAAGAATGAAAGAATGAATAGGGTTTTCATTTATAAACACACACATTTAGAAAAAATGAAATTCCCACTCATTTTTTCGTTGTATATTTCGGTTCATTGATGATAAATGTGCACACTATTTTTTTCGTAACATTACTTTTTCAATGTGCTATACAGTGCGTAGCACATCAGTGCAGTGTGTACATACAATACATTGACTCATTTTCCATAGTAAATTTCAACGCATTGATAGTGCGTGTCTGTTATTTTTTCTAAGTTTCTTTAACGGTATGCTATACAGTTTGTACTGCACCAATGCGGTTTGCAAGTACTGATGCACTGACAAATAATTTAATTTGCAAAATGAAAATGCAAATGTATGCATTTAAATTTTGCAGAGGTTTTGTTTTGCGGAGGCAATAACGAAGGTCAGTATTCAGTGATTCTCACAACTTAAAGCATCGGTGCATATGTTTTATAAAAATTCACCAGGGCGTTCTTATATAATTAAGCGCATTGTTAACTTATAAAAGTTATTCAAAATTATGTTTGAAGTTAGATTGTTCTATGCTTCCCAAGATAATGGTTTTGGCTCAAATGCAAGAAAAATTGAATTATAATATCAAATGGTCAATTCTTCAAATTTCAGCTCATTCCATATCTTTGCAAGTCCTTCAAGTTCTCTCATATTGATCACAGTAAGCCTAGATTTTATTTATAATTTATTTATCTCATTGAATTTACATTATGTATGCATGTGAATTTGAATAATTGTTCATTGAATTTTGTAGGATCATGATTCAGGATCGAGTTTGGATGCGCAAGATATTCCAGTAATCCCAAAATTCCACAAGCTCTTATCAGGAGAAAGATATCGCAAGTAGATGTTTTATGAAAATGGACATCTTCTTTACCCTACCATATATAACATGTCATCTTCGAGCAACCAACCTAGGTCGACGGTATTACACTGTGAATTTGATCTATTTTATGTCGACACCCCTTGGAGCGTAAGAAAATGATGATTGAGTAATTGTATTTTTGGATTGTCAATGGAACTAACGTAAATGTATTGCTTAATTTGATATTTGTTTTATAAAGTGGTTGATTGCATGTTTATTGTTGGGGAAAAAATTACGTGCTTCTAATAAATGTTTGGTATAATGTTTGAACATACTAAATGCATTGTGTTACTAATATTATTGATGTAATGTTCAATATTTTTACAATAAGGATTCTAACGACAAACGACCTATCTACCATCTACTATTGCACCCCACTACGATGTCAAGTCACAAGCTTGCTATTAAATGTCACCAATTCAAAACCTCTACAATAATACTAGTTCTTCACATGTTGGGGATGAAGGAAACGATATAGAGGTTGGTATGGATGATTTCTTACGAGATACCCAAGCCATGGATGGAATTTTGTTACATGCATTCCAACAAAATGAACTAGGGGATGATGTTGATATTGTTGATACCTTCTTTGAAAACATGAAATATGCTTCCACCACCCCTCTCTTTGGACATGGGTCAAGGTCTATCCAAATAGGGACAACAATGTTATTATACAACTTGAAAGAAATGTATGGTATGTCAGATGTGTGTTTCTCGTCACTTTTGAGGTAACTAACCATTAATTTCCCTAATTTTTTAAGGAATATTGTCACATAATGAAAGGAATAAAATGATTGATTCTATGCATGCTTAATGGCGATGTACATTTCTATTGCCCACTAATTGCAGGTTACTCAAATATAAGGTACTTTTGAGGGATAATTCATTGCTCGATAGCTACACAGAGGCAAAGAAAATACTGAAAATGTTGGGCGTTGAGTACGTATCATACCATGCATGTCGGAATGATTGTATTTTGTATATAAATGAATATGTAAACAAAGAAATATGTCCAGAATATGGGCATGATAGGTACAAGAAATCAAAAAACAAGTGTAAGGCACATGGTCCTCCTCATTAGATATTGAGGCACAAGCCTATAATTCCAAGGATTCAAAGGCTCTTTCGTTGCAAACAATTAGTTGTGTTGCAGGGGTGGCATGCCTCACATATAAGTGAGTGAGGAAGTATGTGAATCCTAGCATATTCAATAGCCATGAAGCATATAGAGGATACATGGCCCAACAAATTCAAGAATGAAGTACATATCCTACAATTGAGCATAGCCATGGATGGAGTTAACTCATATTCCCTCCAAAACACCAACTATTATGTTTTGTCAGTGGTAGTGATCAATAAAAATATCTCCCATGGTTTTCCCTGAAGAATGAACATCTTATGCTAGCCCTTATAGTCCTAGGTAGAAGATAAGTGAAGATAATGGATGTTTGTCTCCAACCACTGATCAATGAATTTAAGCAATTATTGGAAGGGATACATGTATATGACATATCAAGGCCCATCCCAACAGAGAGGTATTTTACGTTGTATGGAATATGTGCATACACCACACATGATTATCCAAGACTAGGAGTTCATTTTGGTAAGCATATTGATTGATTTGTTTATATATGTAATGTGATTTGGCATACTTAATTTGGTGCAACTATGTTTTTGACACTAATGTGCTTTGTATATAATAGCATCACAGGTTTTGTAACAAAAGGGTATCATGGATGTAAATGTTGTGGACCTTCTAAAAAGGATAAGTGGTCCAACTAGCTACAAAATCAGGTGTATGATTGCTAGAGGGTATTCCTCACAGAAGACCACCCTTATAGAAGAGTTGCATATGCTTCTAATGTTAAACTAGAGAGAACCCAGAGACCTTAGAATAATGATATCGATAGATTGGATTAGGGCATATGACATAGATAAGGAGAAGGAAATGGTAGTATTGTTCAATTCAAATAGGGAACCTATGTTCAATGATATTGAACTTTTTGACACCTATGTTGAGAAAATGCCCATTGGGATGAAAAGGAAATTTGTATTTTATGAGCTTCCATATTGGGAGCATCTTAAGATTGGCCACTTATTATATCCCATGCGTATATTAAAAAATAATTCATCTTCTTTATGGAGGCACATATCATTGAATAAAAGCTACACATTGGTTGTTGGGAGAGATCTTATTGCTTCAAATACTAAAAAGAGACATTGGCCAAGAAAATAAACTAGAGGAGAGGTTGGCCCCTCTTGGTGTTTTAGAGAAGGTGACGTCCCATGGATTTTGAAGAAAGATTATCTTTCTATGGTGAAGGATGTTCTATTGGGTGTGAAGGCACCTTCTTTATATGGGTAGACTCTATGGCATTGCTTCACTATAGAAAGAAATTTGTAGGGGTTGAAATCACAACATCATATGAACCTTCTAAGGGTATGTATGTTGAGTACATGATTATTCTTTTATATTGTCTGTAAAAATATGCTATGCACTCACATTTTTATGGAAATTAATGATGTTAATGATGTTTGTTTGTCTATTTTGTAGTGTCATTATCATTTACTCATGTGTGGTTGTGTGAACCATGACTTATCCTAAGACCTGTGACGTGCCATATCTAAATTATCTGCATTTGTACATTGGATCACATCAAAGGAGATTCATATGGCTAGCATTCCACAGTGGTGTCGAGAGATAGCTCATATTGTTTGTGTGGTTGAGAAGGAATTACACACAACTTTTATGGACTTGCAAGTCCATCTTCTAATTCACCTACCTATCAAGTTGAATTAGAAAATGTGCTCTCATGTCGTTGGATGTTCTTCTTAGAAAGATACATTAAAAAAAATGAAGAAACTTATTAAAAAAAGGAAAAACCAAAAAGATATATTACAGAGGGGTACATGGTATATGAATCGTTCTATTAGAGTGTACGAGTCATTTTGTATATGTGTGGGGATTTTTAAGTTGTGATAATCATGTACACTTTACCCATAGATATCCAAAATATAAACTCAAATTAGTATAACAATTTTACTTGATTGCAAGGGAACGTAAAATTGGGAAAAGACAATATTTTCGTTACGAAAGATGGTTATTCGTTAGGTAAGCAACTCCATCATCTTCCACCCCACACGGACCAAAAGTTTTGTTATTATAGAAAATAGGGTCCGAAGCCTTTTTGTGCATAGTTGAGAGAGTGATAGTTGAATTTTCGAGGATACTTTAATTTGATAAAATAACATTGAAAATACGTCTTCATGTAGATGGTAAACCCACGTTGATTTTCCTTCGGCTTTTCGTCATACACTCGAGAGTTTTCCATGTTGGTTGTCACCTTTTTGTAACTACCCACCTAAATAATTATAATAATGAAAGAAGTTTGGAGTGGATATTGACCACCCGTGGGGTCTCCTAGGAAATAAGGAACACAACGAGTGATGAGAAAAGAATTCCCAATCTGTTCAAATAATTTAAAGGGAGACCTACGAAAATTGAAATATCGTTGGGGTTCAACGACCATTAAGTTCGTTGTTGTTTCTTAGATAAAGACGAAGATGACAAAAGTAGGTGAGTGTGTCAAATGGATAAGGAGATAACATATATTTAGGTCCACTCGCCAATCGATGTGAGCCCCAGTTGCTTGTTTGGAGAATCAATATCCCATCTATCAATTCGATATGGTGTGTAGTGCAATATTTCATTACAAGTTGACTCGACTATCGAAGAAATTAGAATGTGAATCTGTGTACACAACTACCTTTTGGGAGGATATATAATCATGAAGTGAAGTACGTGTGACAATAGATATAGGCTAGGTCAATGGAAGTTGATAACCACAGTGGTGGAATATAATAAATTTAGAAACAAAGTGATGGAATATAATGACTTGGTAGTTGGGGCCTTCATATGTTGGTTCTTGGACATATGGGTGCCTTTTCCCTTTCAAATGACTTTAATCCATTAGCCTTCAACCATTTTGGTGCTTGTTGAACTTGGGTGATAAGGAAGGTTGTGGGTGGGAGGGTTGTTTTAGTTCCAAATAGGGTTATAAGAAAGCAATCCCAAATTTGATGGTTTGGGATTTGGTAATATAAGCAAGTATTGGGTAAGTTAATATAGCAAACTCACTAGCAATGAACATGGTTACCAACATGGAGGTACACAAACTCCTTGAGGTTCTTGGATAAGTTAATATGCACACAAACACGGTGTTGAGGTCAATCTAAAATTTGTTTTACATTATTAATCAAGCTTGAATACCAACCATGAATAGGAACAATTCGAACTAACAACAAGAGCATGCAACCATGTCAATTTTTCTCCCTCGCACAATAACATTTTAAAATAAAGAAAGAAAATCCACCAAAGCAATATAAAGAACAATGTAGGTATCAAATGTTCAATCAATGGATTCAATCTATTTATTTCAAGCTATATCTTCAATCATCAAATTCTTCATTTGAACTTGCAATATAATCACAACATGGTAGATGAATCACTATAATAAACAAGCATATATGTAATGCAAGCTACCATCAAAATCCCCACAATCATATTCCTTGTATAGAATTGTGCATTCATCAATATGTAACATCAAGAAAAAGTAGAAGGAAGCAATTTTCTCATAGAAAATAAAAAGATGAGAACCCAAAGGCTACCAATAAATAGAAATGTTGATGCACTTTCTAGTTTGATCTTGCTACTATTTTTTGAAGTCTTTGATGTTGTTGCAAAGGGAAACTGATTTGTAGGCACAAGAGGATGCCCCATACAACAAGAGGAATTGTGCCCTTTCTCTACAGATGAGATGGATTTGCTAGGGATTGACTCAAGATTTACAATTAGTGGAAATGCAACCAATTACTCCTTGGAGTACCAACCCATTACCAACCACTGAAAAATAAAGTTTTTAATGAGAAAATGCATAATGGAGGAGGTGGAATTGTTGCACATCAATTTGGAGTAATAGGTGCTTACTAGTCATAGTTCTCCCGAGTAGCCTCAATCCTACAAAAAATAATAGAAAATATAGAGAATGCTCACTTATAGCCAAGAGCTTACTCAGGATAAAAGAGAAGTAAAAAAAAAATGCAATGGTTGATTATCACCTTTAATAGATCAAGTCACAACATGTCGAAGTAGAACTAAGCATTACAAATAAGAAGAGAATATAAATTGTCAATCAATTGGTCAGATGGCCAAAGAATCATTATATTGGGTTGGATGGTAAATGACACCCTAATGTCAATGATTTTCCCAAGGATGGCATATCACTACCTAGAAATGATTTTGGCCTTTGAGGTCAATGGTTTATCCTTCCTTGACAAAATTGTTGGAATGTAGGACCAACAAGCCCCCCAAGTCAACAATTTGTTTTTCCCTTAGTCTTTCGTTAAACATAACATTTTTTTTTAAATTTTCCTCATCACTTAGAATAGTAAATCCAGCCACCTGATCAAGACTCAATGAGAAAATTGCTATCCTTGAGGGCTAGTAGTCTTCTCAAATCAATTATTTATCCTTCCTTGGGAAAATTGCTAGCCTGGAGAGTTGGCATGCCTCCCAAGTCAACGATTTTTCTTTACCTTCCCTAATTGTCAATGAAATTCAAATGCAAATGTTGTTTGGGCTCAAACATCTCTAACTTGGTGAGTTATATGTATATCAAACCTTCATTATACAAATCATTGAGTCCAGAGGGTTGTTGGGTTGTTGGGTTGTTGCTTGGCTCCACTAGATCATTGGATTTCATTGTGAGAAATCCAAACCTCCATATTTCTTCATAACTTATCATGCCAATATTAGAAAATCCAGCGCCATGATCTAGGTGTTAAACTCATCAAACATCCCCAAGTTTGTGCATAGTGTGAAAAACAAACAAACAAGTCGCTTGACATAGCCTTAAAATTAATTAAAATTGATGAGGGTGGATGCCTTTAGTTTTTTTTACTTTGTAAATACCCAATTCACTCACCCAACCTCAACAATTTGAAAGCTCAGAAGTAGGGCATGTTGGAACATCAAGTTTTGATGGTACATCCCACCTTCTCTGGAGACATTCGGTTGATCAGACGACTAGCAGCTGAAGGCAATCAGTCGGGTGGTCAACTAGATAGTTGGTCGGATAATCGACTAGTGATCAGATACATTCGTTCAATAGATTGACGAAGGAAGAATTTGACTACGTGTTGGATGACTAGATGGCCAGGTCGACTTGGTAAGTCGACTAGCCAACGCAACAACGAAGATTTGTCGGGATCAATTCCAACCAACGATGGTTCTATGTGGAAAATATATTCCTAATTTCAAGGAAAATGGTTAAATATAGAAACTTTAAATAAAGGATCCTATGGGTCGATCTAAGTGTGTGTATGTGTCCTCAATGATGCACTGTGATGTTTTGATCACAACATGTTGTGCTTGAGTGTTGTAACAGTGTCTTTAGACGCCACTGATCTTCTTTGAAGTTTTTTTCTCTTCATTTATTCTACAGATTCTATTATTGTGTTGTTCAGTGTTACACCCAATACCCAATAAGGCATAGAAGATACAATAGTATTTCCAATGATTGGCAATATGCCTTATTCCTCCTTTTGCTTGATGCCTTTCATAAAATGTGAAGCTAAAATGGCATGTTCGATAGTTTGTTATTTGTGTTTTTGTACTTGTGGGAATAAAAATAGAATTCCATCAATTTCATTGCAATCATAGACCCCAAAAAAATCCATCTAACCTTTTCTAGCATTTCCATCTTCAACTCAACTAGACCACAAAAATATGCATAAGGAAACCTCTAAGGCTAAAGTCCAACTCTTGCACCAAATGTTGTTCACCTAGTCTCATAAATCTATGCATGATAATCATTTATAACATATGATTTTTGATCCACCTTACTCACATATTCCAAATAATTACACAAAGATGTTGTCATATCACGGTAAAGGTGGCCACAAGCATGCAATGCATTGAGAGAGACAAAATCCTTTTAAGGTCATTAGCATGCTTCAAACTTGGCTAGGAGATGTTTAATGGTACAAAAGGATATGAATAATCATGGATGAACCTTGGGACTTGGTGGTTGGGATCATAATTTTCCCACATCACCCTTTCATACATTAATTCCGCCATGCTCCTCATTAGGCATTCAAAGTTAGAAATCAAATGATTTTTTGGGTAAAAGTTGTGGGATGTCTATATGTTCCTTCACCTTGTTAAGAAAGCCACAACATCAATTCCACATGCTCGAATGCATTGCTATCATTCTCTTGACATTCCGTATTATGTGTTGGGATACACATCTATGATTACCACTTGTCTTATGCTGTCAACACACAACCTTACTCTTTTCTCATCTTGCTTGTTTTCGCAAATCACCCTTTATAATGAATTGATGGTTGGAGAAAGAGGTAGGAAAGGGTGTAGACCTTCCTAGTGTTCTAGTGTCACATGCTCATTCATCTAAGACATAAAAATGTATTTACTTCATCAAAGTCTTAAAGAAATCCTCGCATCCCTCCCCTTGTAACATACCGCTCTGGCGCACTAAGTGAACTTATTCTTTGAGGACACTTGCTCGCAAGTGATCCGGATTATTATGCTATTAAAAAATTTGATTTTGATTATGAGGCGTTATGGGTTGATGACATGTTGTTTTACTGCATTGACATAGACAGGTGCTATTGACTCGATTTTACTGAGTGTGCAGGATTTTGGACCTCGAGGATGCAGGGGCATCGATGGAACCCCTTGGACTCTGGATCGAGTCGAGGAATGTACCATTGGGGTTTGATTGTTTTACTGTGATATTAGTGCATCTGATTAGATGATATGATATAGATATATTCTGACATGATTCATTGATGATGCAGGCTGACGATAGCTTGCCGACCGGACTCACATGTGGAGTAAAGGGGTCACGCATGACTACCACAGATGTTGTGGGAGAGGTGTGGATAGTAGCCCTGCCACAGCCTACTAGCACTCCCGTCGTGGCTCGAACTGTAGGTTAACGTTTACCTAGTTCGAGAGGACCCACGATGTCGTGAGGGAAGACTGTGACAGTCGCTCACGATGATTCTAAGGGGCGCGCAATAAGGCGGGGGCCTTATTCCTTAGAGGCCCTTAGTCTCCCACAAGTTCACCTGGCGGAGTATTGACTCCAGGGGTTTTTGATGTCTACCAAGTCCGTCAAGAGGCGAGTGGCACTCTTGGAGCACGTGGTGCATCTTGAAGGGCACGTCACGCAAGAAGGATGGAAAGAGGCAATTGGCACCCTTGGAGCACATAGTGCATCCTGAAAGGCACGTCGCGCAAGGGAAACATATTAAGGCGAGTGGCACCCTTGGAGCACCTAGTGCGTCCTGAAGGGCACGTCACGTTGTTGATGATAAATGAATGAACCTAGATAGCCTTAGGGGGAATAACATGTTAAGAATTTTTAAAAACAAATTCCCTAATAAAATGTCGCCCAACACGAAAATTAAGGTCTAAGTCTAAATTATGCTAGTGGTAAAATTTTATCTATCTTTTTTTTAATAAAAAAATAAATATTAAAAATTAAAAATTAAAAAATAAACAACATAAATAATAATTATACTCCTCGTTAAATCTTGTAACATTATGGGGGTAAGCAATTTAAGCAATTCATAAAAATCTGTTAGGGTAAAATAAAAATAAAAAGGGGGGAATAATTGTTTTTTTTTTTATGATAATTTAAAATTATTAACTAATAAGGGGAAAAGGGAAAAAGGGGGTTAATTTCTACACCTGCCAATTTGAGTCCTAAATGAAAAGGGGAAAGAGGGAAATCTAAAATATTTTGGAAACTAGGAAAAGAGGGAAACATGAGAAGAAAAGGGAAACCCAAGGGAAAAAGCAGAAAGTTGAACTTAGTAAGGTATCTACCATTAAGAACCTTCTAATTTAAAATTGAACTAGCAAATAGATAATGGGGGAAAGTCATTAAAACCTGTAAGAGATTTTGGGGACACTTAGGAGCGATTCTAGGAGTGACTCTAGGCGAGTGAGAGAAATAAGGAAAATTAATTTGTGGAGGAATGAAGGGGATCGGTGACACATGTACGGGGAGGAATTTTTAGGAATTAATTTTTAAAACTTTAATTAAATGAGATTTTAGGAAAGTAAGGGACTACGAAACTCTATATAATGAAGGGAGGAGATGGAGGAAGGATCTCTTATGTTTGTGTAATGTTACACTGCAGAAATCTCTACTTGACTGACTTAGCTTGTGGGAGTTGGGATACCCATCTCGGTGAGGAGTGGTAGCTCCGCCTTGCGAGGCGAGCTGGGAGCTAGCTGAAATCTCTAGATAGTGTGTGTGTGGCCCCTTTTCGGCTCTGGGGGCTAAGGGGGAAGAAGAGTACCCCTAGCATTGGCTGGGAGGTATCGGTGAAGTCTCGTCGGTCGGCAAGCAGGAGTTACATGGAGCGCGTGGGACGTCACTCAGAGTGGGTGATCAGGCAATGGTACGCTCTCTTCATTTTTCATGGTAGATTATTGTAGATTTATGCTTGGATCTGCATGTTTAATGGAGTAAGTAAACTGATTGTTTAGATTGATGATTGAGTTTCCTTCATAAACCTAGCCCAATGATTGATTGACTCCCATGGTCTTCGATTCCCGGCATGTATTGACCATCGGTGGTGTATTGATTGTGACCATTTTGGTTGTTGCCCTTCACCCTAGCTCATTAGTCCTCGCCCGAGCAGTCAGCCAAGACCCTGATCTACAGTCGTCGCTTTGGCGTTAATAGACCTATGGATCTCAACGCCCTGTTTTTCTGTGCGAGGATGATGAACGAAGGATGAAACTATCTGTCGTCTACCTCCATTGTTGTCCTTGGCTGATTGGTTCCTTTCGGTTCTCTTAATGTTATATGAATTTGTATTGGTATTCTGGCAATGGAAAAATGAATTAATTTTAGTCTGCAATTTTTATTGGTACCCTGGAAATGAAAAGATTTAATCTATGTCTACAATTTTTTTTTTTACTTATTGGTATCCTGGAACGTAAAATAATTTAATTTAAATTTGCGTTTTTTGGCATCCTAGAAAAAAAAACAAACAAAAAAAACACTTAAACTTCTAAGTTGGCGTTTTATTTTTGTTACTCTCGAATTGGATAACGTTGGTGTCATTTCTCAGTTTGCGTGGTGTTGGTATTCCTGGTAGTGAACAAACGATTAATTTCCTGTCTACGTTTTCATAACTGGTGTCCTGAAACGAAAAGCGTTTTTGTTATCTCGGTCTGTAATTTGTGCTTGGGCTGCGATTTTTATTTTTATGCTTTTAATCCATTGAAAAAAGAATTATCGATCTTTGTCTACGTTTTTGGGGCTGTGATTTTTCATGCTTTCAATTCATTAAGAAAAAAAAAACGTTATTTTTATCTCTGTCAGCGTTTTATTGGGTACCCCAGGCAAAGGAAAAATGATTCCTTCATCCCTGGCTATGATTAATTTGTGTATTCATTGAAGTAACCTTTTCCTCTGCATTAGGTTCGTGTAACAACTGAAATAACAATTTTCCTTTGCGATTAGTATGGTGTACTGGATGTATAAGATTGGGTTGTGATTTGCATTAAAAAAATACTGCTATGCGAATACACTTGTTGCATGGCGATTACCCATGAAGAAGACTGCTTTTGCACCAAAAAAAATACTGCTAATTGATGCCTTGTTGCCTGGCGATTTGCCATTCCAATGCGTTTGAGATTGTTGTAAATGACCACCGATTTTTCAATTTAAATGTGACTATATTTATTGCCTTAAAGACTTCGATTTGCCACTTTTAAAAGACCGAGTCATTGCCGGATTTTTCGCCCTGCATTTTTCTTTTTACCCTGAGGGCGTTCCATGGCTGGATAATACGCTGGATTTTGCTTTATTAAGAGTGCATTTATGAAGCGACTTATTGCTCTGCATTTCCTATTTTAACCACGAGTTTGCCAGTGATTGATGCCTACATATTCCTATAGAATGCTCGTCATTTTTTCCAAATAAATGTGACTGAGTTGTTGTTACTTTACCACGATTTTTGTTGTTACACAGATTTTATTCTTCACTGATACCAGAATTTTATTATCACGATTTGTTACCCAGATTATATTACCACGATTTTTTTTAACTATCACAGATCTTATCTCCTTGTTGTTACCACAGCTTTGACACCACGACTTTATCCCGGCAAAGAAACTTTAATTATTGAAAAAATGAATTTTATTGATGGCACTTAATTCTTTAATGTACAACGACTGGCTTAATGGCAACGGGATTGTAATCTTGGCAATTGCATTTGTAGTTAATGGCATTACGGATTTTATTGATGGCATTGTGATTTTCGATATTCCTTCTTGTGGTGTGTGTTGTACAGCGAGTTGCCTTTGTCAGTCCCGTGAGTTTTCTTCTCACCTGACGATGCTTCCTTCTCTAGGAATGTGTTGCATTTAATTTTTCCCTGAGACTTCTGAAGGCATTTTTCGTTGCCTAATCTCTTTCTCAGATATTGATGTGTTGATGCGTATCCCAGATCTCTTGCTCAACTAATTAGTCACTGATGCGTATCCCTTGAAGATTACTTCTTTGCGTCTTAGTTGAATACGTTCTATTTATTATTGTAATTCGTTATAGTTTAATCATGTACTCCTGCGTTGATGCCTGGGAATTTTTATTGCAAAATTTTATCATTTTAGTCCTGTATTCCAGCCTTGAATGATTCGAATCTATGTATTCCCAAGGGTTAAGTAGATTGCAATTTATATAACTATTCATGCATAAATTCCTCGTTTTTATTATTGCAAATTAAGTGTTATTTAAATCATGTCTTGTTGCGTTGAATGCCTAGTATTCATGTATTCCATAAGGCTATTTATGTTTTGTATTTGTACTTAAGGTTGCTTAGATTCGCAAGGTTACTGGCTGGTAGTCATTTAGGCTTACTAAATTAGACTTGTAATATAAGTTAAATTGACATGTAGTTTTGTCTAACTTGGTAAATTAGATTCGTTAAATTGAATTTTGACTTAGTGAATGGATCTACTTGCAATTTAGACTTGTTGAAATTGTTGTTACTATAGAATCGTGGTGGGTGGACTAATTGAATTTTGACTTACTTTTAGAGTGGCAAACGATGTTAATTTAGATGGTTAGTATTGACTAGTTTAGACTGTGAGGTTGGTCGAGTCATGGACAATGTCATGTATGGGCTTGTGTCATCCCTTGTCTTCATCCTCTAGCATCTCGTCGACTTGTTGATGGGGTATGGGTGTGGTTTTCCTTTCGATATTCGGTTTCTAGCGAGTCGGTTTTATCTAGAGCCCTCGGTCCTAATAGGATGTGTGGTGCCAAGGTTGTTGATGTGTCTATCACTTGAGGATGACATGATTCCTAATGAGGGGATCATGGCACGCTCTATGGGATAGCAGTGAACGAAAACCTGGCTGGAATCGGTGCGTGTTGCAGAGTGTTGTCGAGCGTGGTGAGTTGCATGGGCACATGGGTGGAATGCCTTCGTGCGTTTGGTTCGCGTGCCTAGAGGTTCTAGTCTTGTTAGTCAACGTCATTGTGTCGGGAAGGGGAAGTTGTTCATTAACTTGTAGGAGTGTTTTGTTTGCGTCGGGCAGATAGTCGTTCTTCCTTGTTGTCCTACACTTGTTTTTCCCAGTTTCCCTCGTGCGTGGAGTCATAGTTTCATGTTACCTAGACGGCGTGCTTTCATTTGTCGTCAGTTGTGTGGTTATTGTTGTCATCGTCGCCTTCTTGCCTTTAAAAAAAAAAATTCACTTTCGGTTTCGCGTGTAGACGTAACGATAGGGACTTTACATATGGTATCAGAGCGGGTTCAACCCGCGACTTGGGATCGCTACGGCTTTCGTTGGTATGATTTGATTATAATGTTGCTAATTGAGTTGACTTTTATTTGTGCAGGTAATCATGGTTAGAGGATGTCGTGGAGGCAGACGACGAGGTGCTAGGGGAGGAGGCGCGATGCCTCCAATAGAAACCCCGCTTGAGGGGTCTAAACCCCCAGGGAGATGAACAGGTTGTCGGGCAGGAGAAGATAGCAGTTGGTGATGTGGTCAGAATGATGAGATCTTTTCAACACATGCCTGAGGCACTAATCAGCCGTTTGGACAGAGATGAGGCTAAGGCATCGGTACCCACTGAGGGTCCACTGCACGCTCTGGTCAGTACTGGTAGCATTCACCATGAACTTGAGAAGGTTAAATTTCCCAAGTTCTTTGGTGCCCCAAACGGCGCAGCCGACGAGACATGGTTGGAGAATATGGTGATGTGCTTTGCACTTCACGATTATACCTCCAACATGAAGGTCCACATGGCGGTCTTCCAACTGAAAGGAAGCGCTCTTCTATGAGAACTGTTCGAGGAATGGTTCCGAGAGAGATACCTATCAGAGGAATTCATTGAGCGTCAACTCAACGAGTTCAACTCCTTACGACAGGGTGGTCACACAGTGTCCGAGTACGAGGCCCATTTTATGGAGTTTATCTAGTATGCTCTGCATCTTAACATGGAGAAACTTAAGGTCAACAAGTTTGTGTTCGGCCTTAATGGCAGCATACGTGCAAAGGTTAGGATTTTGATGCCTCAAACCTTGCATGATGTCGTCCAGAAGGCCCTCATAGCAGAGGAGGAGCTTATCAGCGGGGATCAGACCAGGACTCCAGTGAGACCAGCAAGGTAGGTGTCATCTGGTGCACAGTAGCATCAGACACCAGCCAGACATACACCAGGGTATCGTGGCTTCCAGAGGGGATCCACCTTCACTACATCTTAGTGACGGACACCTCAATAGCAGACACCTTATCGGGGACCATAGCACCAGCACCAACTTCGACCACAACAACAGCAGTTTAGGCCTATTCAACAGAATAGACCAGGATTCCAGGTCGAGGGGCCATCATCTTCTACTTTGGGTACCGGGACTACTGGGCTGAAGAAGGGGTGTTGGACGTGTGGGGAGCCACACTACCAGCGCGACTGCCCTGTGGAGAGGACTAGAGCATCTGGATCAGTCGGACCCACTACCGTGGGAGATTTGGGCAAGGCCCATCGGATTCATGCAGTGGTGAATAACCACCAGGTAGAGCATCAGTTGACTGTGCTCAAGACGACAGGTACCGTCGCGAACCAGACCCTTAGTATTTTGATAGATCCCGGTGCTACCGAGAGTTTCATTTCTGGTGCAATGCTAAAAAGGATTAAGACGAAGGCAGTCGAACAAGATGAGTTTAGCTTCGTAGAGATGGCCTCGAGAGCCAAACAAAAGGTTGGAGGAAAGGTTGTGGGTTGTATCCTTAACTTGGGAGAGTTTGTCACCAGGGCCAACCTGTACGTCACGATCTTAGGATCTTACAATGTCGTGATTGGTATGGATTGGTTGGAATTGCATGAGGCGATACTCAACTATAAGATGAAACGGTTGAGCTTGGTCGATGACGAGGGATAGAGACGTGTGATTTTAGGACGAAATTGGGGGAGTTTCCCTGAGGTTCATCTCTTCCTTGCATCTACGGAAGAGCATGCGCAAGGGGTGCAAGCTTTATGTGATCCTTGTGTTAAACGAGAAGGGAGTAGCGAAAGGTATAGGACACCTTCCGATGGTGAGAGAGTTTGTGGACGTATTCCGAAGGAGTTACCTAGGATGTCATCGGAGAGGGAATTGGAGTTTAATATAGACCTAAAACCGAGAACTGAAATGATATCTAGAACGCCTTATCGGATGTTGACCCCGGAGTTACAGGAGTTGAGAATGAAACTGAAGGAATTGTTGGACCTGGGACTGATACATCCAAGTGTGTCACCGTGGGGTGCACCTGTTATTTTCATACGAAAGAAGGATGGGTCGTGGAGGTTCTGCATTGACTACCATCAATTGAACAAGGCCACGATCAAGAATCAATATCCGTTGTTGAGGATTGATGATCTGTTCGATCAGATGAAGGGTGAGATGGTGTTCTCAAAGATAGACTTGCGATCAAGATACCACCAGTTACGGATTAAGGAAGATGATGTCTCTGAGACCGCCTTTAAGACAAAGTTTGGACATTACGAGTTTACTGTTTTACCGTTTGGACTGACAAACGCCCCAGGGGTATTTATGAGTTTGATGAACGGGGTGTTCCGTAAGTACTTGGACAAGTTCGTCCAAGTATTCATTGACGATATTTTGATTTACTCTCGAACGGTGGAGGAACATGACGAGCACTTGCGCTTGGTACTACAGTGTCCTCGAGAGCACAAATTGTATGGGAAGTTGTCCAAATGCTCGTTTTATCAATCGAATATTCACTACTTAGGGCATGTCATCTCCGGTGAAGGCATCGTCGTGGATCTAGCCAAGGTCGAGGCTATTATGGAATGGCCTACGTCGACGAATGTCCCGGAAGTGCGTAGCTTCATGGGTTTAGCAGGATACTATCGATGGTTCGTCGAGGGATTTTCGAAGATAGCAAATCCGATCACAGAACTGCAAAAGAAAAAAAAGAAGTTTGTTTGGACCGAGAAATGTGCGGAAGCATTTCGGAGGCTCAAGGGGTTGTTGACAACAGCATTGATACTAAAGGTCCCTGACATGGACGCAGACTTCTTGGTATGCATTGATGCATCCAAGGAAGGCTTAGGCGGAGTCTTGATGCAAGACGGATGAGTGATCACTTACATCTCGAGGAAACTGAGAAGGTATGAGGAGAACTACGCGACGCACGATTTGGAGTTGTTAGCCATCATATATGCCTTGAAGGTTTGGAGAAACTACCTTGCTAGACAAAAATTTGAACTAAATAATGACCACGATGGACTACAACACATCTTTACGCAAAGCGACCTGAACGCACGACAATGGCATTGGTCGGAATTGCTCAGCGAGTACAAATTCGAGATTACTTACATAAAAGGAACAGTGATCCAAGTGGCAGATGCATTGAATCGGAGACCACGCATCTTTTCGGTGCTACCTCTTCAAATGAATCTACATGAAAAGATTCTAAATTTACAGCATGACGATGACTAGTACAAAGAGGTCGAGGGTTTTATCAGACAAAACACAATGATGGTACCAAGATTTGAAGGATTTTCGTTTGATGACGATGGTTTATTGAGGTTTAAAAATTGGATTTACGTACCATCGAACGACAAGTTGAGGATGTTGATCCTAAGCGAGGCTCATATAGCAGTTTACATGGCTCACCCGGGAGTCACAAAGATGAGGGCAGACCTTAAACCCTTATTCTTCTGGAAGGGAATGAAGGCAAACATAGTCAACTATGTGGCCAGATGTCTAGAATGTCAACAGGTAAAGGCTAAACATAGACACCCAACAGGATTACTACAACCACACGCTATTCCGGAATCGAAATGGGAGGTTATTTCGATGGATTTTATTGTTGGATTGTCACTGACGGCAAGGAGACATGACTCGATTTTCGTAGTAGTTGACACTCTGATGAAGATTTCTCACTTTATTCTTGTACGTACAATGTATCAGGCACCTGACTTAGCTAGAGTTTTCGTCGATGAGATTGTGAGGCTGCATGGCGTGCCTAAGAGGATTATATCTGATCGAGGATCGGTGTTTATTGGATGATTTTGGACGAGTTTCCAAGAGGCCTTGGGAATGCAACTTAACTTCAGTATGGCGTATCACCCAAATACTGACAGGCAGACCGAACGAATGAACTAGACCTTGGAAGACATGTTTCGCATGTACGTGATGGACCAACAAAAGCGTTGGGAAGAATTCTTGCCACTAGTGGAGTTCGCTTACAACAACAGTTACCAAAGCACCATTAAGATGGTGCCTTTTGAGTTTCTTTACGGGCGACCATGTCGGATGCCTTTGAGTTGGGATCGGCTTGAGGATAGGGTCCTAGTGGGACCAGAAGCGATCCAAGAAATAGAAGAGAAAATGCAAACAATAAGGCAAAGGATTAAAGAATCACAGGATCGGCAGAAGAGTTATGTCAATGCGCACCGTGTTGACCATAGTTAGGAGGTCGGCGATCGAGTCTTCTTGCGGGATAAACCACATAAGAGTTCGATCAAGTTTGGAAAGGGAGATAAACTCTCTTCTAGGTTCGTGGGACCCTTCGATATTGTGGATAGAAAGGGGCCCATGGCCTATCGACTAGCCTTGCCTGATTCTTTAAGGCATATGCACGATGTTTTTCATGTATCTATTTTGAGACATTATATTAGTGATCCTACAGATGTTATTGACATGAGTTCCTTGCAGGTATCGGATGAGGGGGTGCTCATGGCTGAGCCAATCCACATATTGGTTCATCGCATTTGACAACTACGACGTCGAATAGTAGATCAAGTCAAGGTCTAGTGGGACAAGTATAGTCTACGCTCGACGACCTGGGAGGACACATATGATATGCACCAGTAGTTTCCATTTGTTTTTTATAGATAGAATTATGATACTGTGATACACATTATTTCGACACTTATACTGTGAAACTTCAGGATGAAGTTTAGACCAAGAGGGGGTGTATGTAACATCTCGCTCTGGTACAATGAGCGAACTTATTCTTTGAGGACACTTGCTCGCAAGTGATCCGGATTATTATTCTATTAAAACATTTGATTTTGATTATGAGGCATTATGGGTTGATGACATGTTGTTTTACTGCATTGACATAGATAGGTTCTATTGACTCGGTTTTACTGAGTGTGCAGGATTTTGGACCTTGAGGATGCAGGGGCATTGATGGAACCCCTTGGACTCCGGATCGATTCAGGGAATGTACCATTGGGGTTTGATTGTTTTACTGTGATATTAGTGCATCTGATTAGATGATATGATATGGATATATTCTGACATGATTCGTTGATGATGGAGGCTGACGATAGCTTGCCGACCAGACTCACATGTGGAGTAAAGCGATCATGCACGACTACTAGAGATGTTGAGGGAGAGGTGTGGATAGCAGCCCTACCATAGCCTACTAGCACTCTCGTCGTGGCTCGAACTGTAGGCTAACGTTTACCTAGTTCGAGAGGACCCACGATGCCATGAGGGAAGACTACGACAGTCGCTCACGATGATTCTAAGGGGTGCGCAATAAGTCAGGGGCCTTATTCCTTAGAGTCCCTTAGTCTCCCACAAGTTCACCTGGCGGAGTATTGACTCCAAGGGTTTTTTATGTCTACCAAGTCAGTCAAGAGGTGAGTGGCACTCTTGGAGCACGTGGTGCATCCTGAAGGGCACGTCGTGCAAGAAGGACGGAAAGAGGCGAGTGGCACCCTTGGAGCACGTAGTGCGTCCTGAAGGGCACGTTGCGCAAGGGAAACAGATTAAGGCAAGTGGCACCCTTGGAGCACCTAGTGTGTCCTGAAGGGCACGTCGCGTTGTTGATGATAAATGAATGAACCTAGATGGACTTAGGAGGAATAACGTGTTAAGAATTTTTAAAAACAAATTCCCTAATAAAATGTCGCCCAGAATGAAAATTAAGGTCTAAGTCTAAATTATGCTAGTGGTAAAATTTTATCTATCTTTTTTTTAAAATAAAAAAATAAACAACGTAAATAATAATTATACTCCAAGTTAAATATTGTAACATTATGGGGGTAAGCAATTTAAATAATTCATAAAAATCTGTTAGGGTAAAATAAAAATAAAAAGGGGGGAATAATTGTTTTATTTTTTTATGATAATTTAAAATTATTAACTAATAAGGGAAAAAGGGAAAAAGGGGGTTAATTTCTACACCTTCCAATTTGAGTCCTAAATGAAAAGGGGAAATAAGGAAATCTAAAATATTTAGGAAACTAGGAAAAGAGGGAAACATGAGAATAAAAGGGAAACCCAAGGGAAAAACCAGAAAGTCAAACTCAGTAAGGTATCTACCATTAAGAACCTTCTAATTTAAAACTGAACTAGAAAATAGATAATGGGGGAAAGTCATTAAAACTTGTAAGATATTTTGGGGACACCTAGGAGCGATTCTAGGAGTGACTCTAGGTGGGTGAGGGAAATAAGGGAAATTAATAAATTAAAGAAATTAATTTGTGGAGGAATGAAGGGGATGGGTGACACATGTACGGGGAGGAATTTTTAGGAATTAATTTTTAAAAATTTAATTAAATGAGATTTTAGGAAAGAAAGGGACTACAAAACTCTATATAATGAAGGGAGGAGATGGAGGAAGGATCTCTTCTGTTTGCATAACATTACGCTACAGAAATCTCTACTTGACTGACTTAGCTTGTGGGAGTTGGGATACACAGCTCGGTGAGGAGTGGTAGCTCGGCCTTGCGAGGCGAGCTGGGAGCTAGCTGAAATCTCTGGATAGTGTGTGTGTGGCCCCTTTGCGGCTCGAGGGGCTAAGGGGGAATAAGAGTACCCCTAGCATTGGTTGGGACGTATCGGTGAAGTCTCGCTAGTCGACAAGCGGGAGTTGCACGGAGCGCGCGGGACGTCACTCAGAGCGGGCGATCAGGCAATGGTATGCTCTCTTCATTTTGCATGGTAGATTATTATAGGATTTATGCTTGGATCTGCATGTTTAATGGAGTAAGTAAACTGATTGTTTATATTGATGACTAAGTTTCCTTCATAAGCCTAGCCCGATGATATATTAACTCCCATGGCCTTCGATTCCTGGCATGTCTTGACCGCTGGTGGTGTATTGATTGTGACCATTGTGGTTGTTTCCCTTCGTCCCTAGCTCATTAGTCCTCACCTGAGCAGTCGTCCAGGAGCCTGATCTACGGTCATCACTTCGGCGTTAATAAACCTATGGATCTCAACGCCCTACTTTTCTGTGCGAGGATGATGAACGAAGGACGAACCTATCCACCGTCTACCTCCATTGTTTTCCTTGGTTGATTGATTCCTTTCGGTTCTCTTAATGTTATCTGCATTTGTATTGGTATTCTGGCAATGGAAAAACGAATTAATTTCAGTCTGCAATTTTTATTGGTACCCTAGAAATGAAAATATTTAATCTCTGTCTGCAATTTTTTTTTTACTTACTAGTATCTTGGAACGTAAAAGAATTTAATTTAAATCTGTGTTTTTGGGCATCCTGGAAAAAAATAAAAATAAAAAAAACAGCTTAAACTTCTAAGTCGGCGTTTTATTTTTGGTACTCTGGAATTGGATAAAGTTGGTGTCATTTCTCATTCTGCGTGGTGTCGGTATTCCTGGCAGTCAACAAACAATTAATTTCATGTCTGCGTTTTCATAACTGGTGTCCTGAAACGAAAAGCATTTTTGTTATCCCGGTCTGCAATTTGTGATTGGGCTGCAATTTTTATTTGTATGCTTTTAATCCATTGAAAAAAGAATTATCGATATCTGTGTGTGTTTTTGGGGCTGTGATTTTTCATGCTTTCAATTCATTAAGAAAACAAAAACCGTTATTTTTATCTCTGTCAACATTTTATTGGGTACCCCAGGTGAAGGAAAAACAATTCCCTCATCCCTGGCTATGATTAATTTGTGTATTCGTTGAAGTAACCTTTTCCTCTGCGTTAGGTTCGTGTAACGATTGAAATGACAATTTTCCTCTGCGATCAGTATGGCGTACTGGATGTATAAGATTGGGCTGTGATTTGCATTAAAAAAATACTGCTATGTGAATACACTTGTTGCATGGCGATTACCCATGAAGAAGATTGCTTTTGCACAAAAAATAATATTGCTAATTGATGCCTTGTTGCCCGGTGATTTGTCATTCCAATGCGTTTGAGCTTGCTGTAAATGACCACCGATTTTGCAATTTAAATGTGACTGTATTTACTACCTTAAAGACTTTGATTTGCCACTTTTAAAAGACCGAGTCATTGTCGGATTTTTCACCCTGCATTTTTCTTTTTACCCTGAGGTTGTTCCATGGTTGGATAATACGCTGGCTTTTGCTTTATTAAGAGTTCATTTATGAAGCAACTTATTGCTTTGTGTTTCCTATTTTAACCACGAGCTTGCTAGTGATTGATGCCTGTGTCTTTCTGTAGAATGCCCGTCGTTTTTGCCAAATAAATGTGACTGAGTTGTTGTTACTTTACCATGATTTTTGTTGTTCCACGGATTTTATTTTTCACTGATACTAGAATTTTATTATCACGATTTTTTACCTAGATTATATTACCACGATTTTTTTTAACTGTCACAGATCTTATCTCCTTGCTGTTACCACGAATTTGACACCACGACTTTATCCCGGCAAAAAAACTTTAATTATTGACAAAACGAATTTTATTGATGGCACTTAATTCTTTAATGTACAATGATTGGCTTAATGGCAACGCAATTGTAGTCCTGGCAATTGCATTTGTAGTTAATGGCATTACGAATTTTATTGATGGCATTGTGATTTCCGATATTCCTTCTTGTGGTGTGTGTTGTACAGAGAGTCGCCTTTGTCATTCCCGTGAGTTTTTTTCTCACCTGACGACGTTGCCTTCTCTAGGAATGTGTTGCATTTAATTTCTCCCTGAGACTTTTGAAGGCATTTTTCATTGCCTAATCTCTTACTCGGTTATTTATGTGTTGATGTGTATCCCCAGATCTCTTGCTTAGCTAATTAGTCACTGATGTGTATCCCTTGTAGATTACTTCTCTGTGTCTTAGTTGAATACGCTCTATTTATTATTGTAATTCGTTATAGTTTAATCATGTACTCCTACGTTGATGCCTGGGAATTTTTATTGAAAAAATTTATCATTTCAGTTCTGTATTCCGGCCTTGAATGATTCGAATCTATGTATTCCCAATATTTAAGTAGATTTCAATTTATATAACTATTCATGAGTAAATTCCTCGTTTTTATTATTGCAAATTAAGTGTTCTTTAAATCATGTCTTACTACATTGAATGCGTAGTATTCATGTATTCCATAAGGTTATTTATGTTTTAGATTTGTACTTAAGGTTGCTTAGATTCGCAAGGCTACTGGTTGGTAGTCATTTAGGCTTGCTAAATTAGACTTGTAATATAAGTTAAATTGACATGTAGTTTTGTCTAACTTGGTAAATTAGATTCGTTAAATTGAATTTTGACTTAGTGAATGGATCTACTTGCAATTTAGACTTGTTGAATTTGATGTTACTATAGAATCGTAGTGGGTGGACTAATTGAATTTTGACTTACTTTTAGAGTGGCAAACGATGTTAATTTAGATGGTCAGTATTGAATAGTTTAGACTGGGAGGTTGGTCAGGTCGTGGACGACATCGTGTATGGGCTTGTGTCATCCCTTGTCTTCATCCTCTGGCGTCTCATTGACTTGTTGATGGGGTATGGGTGTGGTTTTCCTTTCGGTATTCGGTTTCTAGCGAGTCGGTTTTATCTAGAGCCCTCAGTCCTGATAGGATGTGTGGTGCCAAGGTTGTTGACACGTTTATCACTTGAGGATGACATGATTCCTGATGAGGGGATCATGGCACGCCCTATGGGATAGCAGCGATCGAAAACCTGGTTAGAGTCGGTGTGTGTTGCAGAGTGTTGTCGAGCATGGTGAGTCGCATGGGCGCATGGGTGGAATGCCTTCGTGCATTTGGTTCGCACGCCTAGAGGTTCTAGTCTTGTTCGTCAACGTCATTGTGTTGGGAAGGGGAATTTGTCCGTTAGCTTGTAGGAGTGTTTTGTTGCGTCGGGCAGGCAGTCGTTCTTCCTTACTATCCTACACTTGTTTTTCCTAGCTTCCCTCGTGCCAATGCGTGGAGTCATAGTTTCATGTTGCCTGGAGGGCCTGCTTGCGTTCGTCGTCAGTTGTGTGGTTACTGTTGTCGTCGTCGCCTTCTTGCCTTTAAAAAAAAAATGCACTTTCAGTTTCGCGTGTAGTCGTAACGATTGGGACTTTACACCCCTCCTCTCACAAGGAGAAGGAAATCAAGTCAAGAATAGAGAGAAAAAGAGGTAGAATTAAATATTCTCTTGGGTCAGTAGTTAACCTTAGATTCTCCCCTATTTAAATGGGGATAACCATACTATCAATAAGTGTTTATTTTTTATGCATCCTTTTATGCAACAAAAAAAATTGTGATAATTTATTCTTGTGCTTAAGAATCTAAAAGAAAAAGTTATTGTAGGAAAATATGTTGGCTTCTCTCCTCCTAGTTTTCAATGGGAGATGGAAAGAACTCAAATTCATGATCACCCTTATTAATCTTTGTCTTAATACGATGTCATGTTCCAACACAACCTTTTTTAAATACAATATTTAACCATTTTAGTTTATAAAAAAGTATAAGATAAATGTACTAAATATAGGGAAGGTAAGTGTGTTACAAAACTTGAAAATATTAAGGGATGAGTTTAAGTATGAATTCCCAAAGCTAAACACAATAATGGTTTTTTGTAGGGTAATGATATTTAAGGGAAATTATCTTAAAATTGCATTGTGAAAAGGTCTCACAATATATCTTTTGAAAATTAGAATAATTTCATATTTAAACTCTAGTAGGATTTCATGAAAATTGTCAATTGGGTCTATCTCAGGTGGTTGGGAGGAATGATTGTTATCCTTCCCACCTAGATTCAATTCCCACAAGTGATTTGTTGATATCATAATGAGTATATTGTTGTAATGGCCTTTAGCCCTATGTTGACAAAGCCTTGAGCTTCTGCAAAATCCAACTTACTCTAGGTACCATCCTTAGAATGAGGGGAAGTGCCTGAAACATTTCCCGAGGATATGTATTTCCATTAAAAAAAGGATCTCATGAAAATAGATCTTGAATTTGATGTCATTGATACTCTTTGTGGACATAGTGTCCTAATTGTAAATTAAATATGTAATTGACTTCAAACATTAATATATGACATATATAATTTTGATTTTGTTAAATTGTTTTTTAATTTTATTGTTTAAATTTTCATTCTTAATTAATCATTTCAAGTTTTCAATTACTATTACTATTTATTCTCTTACTTTAATATAAGTGAATGTTATTTAAACTAATAACATACTCTCTCTTTTTTAACCGGAGTTGGTGAATAATTGTATTAAAGGTGGCCAAAAATGGAAGTCAATTGCATAGAGAGTTTACATGTTGTTTCAATATTTTTTATGTTAGTGCAAAAGACAATATTCTTGTATCTTCTGCTTTGGACAAAATAATTTTTAGACTCATTGTTGCTAAAAAAGTAATGATAGTGCAGATATACTGCCTATAGAAAATATTCAAACTATAAATGACTTTAAAAACATCATTAAAAGATTGTTTGCTATTACATGTTCGAATTCTTGTATACTAGATTGTGAGCCTAACTTTGTGTCACCATTGGTTCAGTTGTTGATGAAGATTTCTTCTTCCTTCCTACTTTCATCCATATTTCCTTTGCATTTGTTGGAGTCCATATTGCTCCTATCAATCCATAGTTTTTTTTATCTGATGATTATGATTGTTTTAATGCCTCGAGTTCCTTTTGTTGATATAGTCGACTTGCCTTTGGCTATGGGATTAACTAAGTCCATTATTCTTAACCTAAATCAAGAGATACATGGTCCTCTATCTCTGACTTCTAAGTTACCATTTCTTGTCGTTCCTTTTCCTCTAATTTATGCTTTGCTATTTCTTTCTACTTTTCTAGACGAATTGGATTCAGTTGTATTTTAGGATCTGCATGTGAAGGTTGCAACACCAATTGATGATGTTGTGTAAAACCAATCTTCCAAGTTGATTTTTGATGATTCTTATTATTTTTCTTAGGTCCTTCGGAGACTTGTGTTGCAATGTTTCATGTTTCAAAACTAGCTCTACATCGTAGGGTAACTTTCTCATAGTCTAACTTCTGAGACCAAGATTAGTTTTTTATTTTTTCCACTGGAAACCCTTTGTTGAAGTCCATTTCCATGCATATTAAAGTGTATGTTGAAATTTTATGCCTCTTATTTTCCTAACCAACAAAATTGAACTTGTGGAGCATTGAACCAATGGCTCAAAAAGAGGATAGACCCCAAAAATGCAAGGGTAGATTTGGGAGTCTTATCCAAATAGGAACAGAAGAAAGAGTATCGATCAAAGGATTGAAATAAGGATACCGAGCCTTTATGCACAGACCTAAATTTCCCCCAAACCACGAGATTTAGCTAAGAATTAGATCCCTATCTTCAGTAGAATCAAATTCAACAATGAAGAAACCCTTTGCACAAGGGTAGATGAAGGCTTCTTGTTTTATCATTAGTAACCAATATTTTGAGATCCATCCCTGAAGATATATTAACTTAGGCCAAAATATGTTTAGCTAACAAACTAGACCATTATATCTAAGGATATCCATAGTTTTGTTGACATCCAATCCCAGATAAATGGTTAAAGTTGGGGCTTCCTGGACCAATGAAGAAGGGGAAAGAGGGAGGGTTGCAATTCCATCAATAATGGCATCCTCGAAACATAGTCCATTTGAAGGCTAAAGAATACTTGTAGGTGGCACACCAAAAGGCCCAAAAGGGGTAGATCCATTCATAGAAAGGTCGTTTGAAGACTTGAGGCCGCACACAAACAACGCACTAGGGGGGGCAAATGGGGTTGAGCTGTGACTAGAAAGGTTGATAATTGGAGTCTCTAGATGAGTTGGTTCCATTAGAGAGAACACAAAAGATGATATATGAGGTAATCGTGATATATCACTACATGTGGCTAGGGAAAAACCCTAGCCACTACCACCATGCATAGGAGCTCCATCTTCCAACAAATTATTAAGGAATTGTGGAGGTAAAAACTTGATAATAAAATACTTTTATTCTATATTCATTATGAATATTTTTTACAAAATTTTAATGATTTATTTATGTTGTTTCTTCATTTTATTATTGTTATGTATTTATCGTCTCTGGTGATACTTTACTTTAATTACATATTCATTAATAATAATTTCTTTAATTTAATAATTTAGATATCTTGTTGTAGTTTTTTTTCCATTGAAAAAAATCTCTTTATTCCATACAGAAATATACATGTTCATGTCTGAAATAGGAGATTGCTTCAACATATTCCTAACTATACATTCATGTCTATACAGTCAGTTGTAAATTCCAAGAACGAAAAACCAAAAATTTCAAGGATGTGAATTTTACAACTTAGCAAGATTGTTTATACTACCTATCCATTATGGTTCAAAAATTTACATCTATACCAACTATACACCTTATTGTCCTGTCTTGGATTAGCTTATAGAGATTTCAAAAAAAATTGTGAGAGAAAAATAGTGTTAGAAATAGAATTCCATGGAGTTAGTCTCCTCCTCATCTAGGAATTCATAGAGTCCCATGGTGCCAACAGGAAGAGATAGGGCCTCCTTTGACAATTCAGCCACTTTAACATTTAGTTCACGGAGGATGTCGTTGAAATAAATCTACTCGAAGGAATTGATGGATGATTTGATGTCCCGTAGGAGGGGCTAGAGCCTTACATTTTGTTGGAATATTGAGCGAGGGGGGTGAATCAGTATCAACACTTTATACCACTTTTAACCACAATATATATTTTTTTACTTTATCAACAATTTTCAACTGTTAATCATCAATATATCATCTATGATTGCATTCAATATAAATATCATAAGCATGTAATCATAAGCAACATGACATCAACATCACATAAAGAACATAGTACACCAATATTTACGTGGAAACCCAAATGGGATAAAACCATAGAATGATTTCTTATATATATCAAGATTTCATTCATAGGAAGCACCAACTTCCCAATTAACTAGATGCAATTGGAAGGAGGCTACAACCCCCTATTTACATGCTCCAACCTGAAGGAAGATACAACTCCCTGAATTCTCTGGCTCCAACCAGAAGGAGGCTACAACCCCCTAGGTTATCCAGCTCCAATCGGAAGGTGGATACAACCACCTAGTTCTTAGGCTCCAACCTGAAGGAGATCCAACTCCCTGATTCTCTGGCTCCAACCGAAAGGACGCTACAACCCCCTTTCCTTTCCCTGTCCTACCACCTTGAAGTGTAAGTGTAGACCAACTGTCACTACCACAATCATTTCCATTGTCACTGCCATTGTCTCTGCCACTATCACATCAACCTATAACTTGTCAACCTGTAACTATATCCAACATGTCACTGTCATTGATACTCAATCATATCTAAGGACACCTCTCAACTAGATGTCCAACATCACCAACACATGCCTCTACCTAGCATGTACCAACATCACCAACATACCATCACAAGATATGTGTCTCAACCATGTACCAAATCATATACCAAATCATCAACATGTATCATACCAAGCATCAACCACATACCACAACATGTATCACAACAAGTGCATCAACCATTCACATCAACAATTTACATCAACACCTATACCATGAAATGTGTCTCAACCATATACCATATCACTCATGATATGTCTCAATCATGCCATACATCATAACATCATCAACATGTAACCCCAAAAACATGCATATAAACTTACATATAACTCTATAACATACCTGGTGTATGTGATCATAGACCTACAGACCTTCCTCAACTTCAACGACGAGAGAATAGCCTCTTCATCAAACTTTACTTTAGTCTCACGGGACTAGTTTTTGGATTAGTCACAAACCCTAACTTTCAACAAGCATAACTATGTACCTGTAATGAATAAAGGTCTAAACATTTAAAAAAATATTCTTCAATATCTTGTTTGTAATTCCTCTAGGTTTCACTGCTTGGAACCTCCCAGAAAACGAGTTTTAGCAAAAATGGCGGACCTTGTTGAATTCTATCTTATTCTAGAGAGAGAACTTGTATAGAATTCCACACGCAGAATATTTCATATATGGATATGAAAATAGTACACAAAATACTATGGAATATACTCTATCTAATGAATTTTGTCTCACTAAATTTGGATCTTCTATGAAGAATTTATTACCTTTTTACCCAGAACACTTGTTTGAGACTAGTTTCCGGACTATCAAAAAACCATATCTTCCACAGAGTGTGTCTCCCAAAATAAAACAACCCAAAAACTCAAATTTCTACTAAAGATACCTCGATATGTCTTCTCGATATCCTACAGGTTTCACTATCTAAATCATTCTAGAAATAAAGTTATAGCGAAAATGGTAATATGACCTGTAAATAACATATCTTAGAACACATCCTCACAAGACTTCATCCTCCCATGCAATTTCGATCTTCTTTATTTCATCTTCCCTCCAAAAAATGCCTCATATATCCTTGATTACCTTAGATAATAATCACTTGAGTTGATGTTACAGATGAACTCCTAGGTGCCTTATTTATACTAGATTTGGCACCCTCTTTTTAGGGCCGACTTGACCCAAATAAAATTCAATTTACTTTTTAATGATTATTTCATTCGGGACGACTTTACCAACAACATTCTTAATATTTATTTTAATATTTATTGCAATGAGGTTGACTTGTAACTTATTTTTTGTAACAACTTTACCCTTTGATTAATGACTTGTAACTCCTTAGGGGTTTCTTAACCATTCTTAGGGGCTTCCAACTTCATGAGGGAATATATCCTTAACTGTGAGGAACCACATGGCATGCCACCTACCATTGCAAACAGAATGAAGAGGATTATCCATATATGATATTATTAACTGTAATTACACTGTCTTTCATGTCATTATTTCTTAATAAACTTCGGGTCCCATAACCACACCTCTAGGGCTACATGTAGACTACATCAAATGTACCCAACTAACTCACCATAAATATTGATCATACAAATGTCAATCGACTTTCCAATATATGTGGACCTCTCCAAGGGTTGACATCAATCTCTAAGATCACTCTCTAAGGGTTGACATCAATGACAACCAATTGTCCAAACCAACTGTGCAACAATCTCCCCCTTTGGAATTGATGGCAACACCAACATTGATGGAAACACTTAGACATGACAATAGTCATGCTCATGCTCCCCATGTGATCATCGCTCCTCATCAATGTTTATATCTCTCCCCCTTTGAAATCAATGGCAAAGGGTATCTCCCCTTGGGGTTTCTCCCCATGTTGTCATGCCTCTGATATTTCTCTTCATCTTTGACCAAAGGTTAACTCCCCTTGTCAATATGTCTCCTCTTGATAGTGTACCTACTCTAACCAATCATGGGAAAAATAATAGCTCCCCCTATGGGTATGTCTCCCTATCTGTATGCTACTAATCGTCCTTTATGGATCTCTCTCTCTGATGATTTTTCCTCCCTTGAATATTTTGTAAGATGTAGATCAATGTAGGGATACATGTATATGTTTCCTTTCCTCTCTTTCATTGTTTTCTATTTTCCATTGGTGCTTCCTCTTGAATTTCATTGACATATATAAAAATCATTCAAAATTTGATTTCTTCATTTACTTGTCATGTTCACTTGACCATATTGTTCAACAATGTTTTCTCTTTCCCTGTTTTGATGTGTCTTTCACTGCTTACATTTTTGTGACCAACTGATTCCCACTGATTTCATTGATTCCAATTGTAAATATGTTGCTATGCATATGAACCGTGCTTCCTGTACCTATTTCAGGAATACATCTCTATCCATATGTCACAAACTGTTCATAACCCTACTACTCAATTGTCCACAATGTTGACCCATATGTCACTGAACTATCATGAAGGCTTCACATGAATGTGATACAATTGATCATCACATGTTTAGATTGAATCAAATGTGTCCATAGATATGATTTATCTTCTCATCAAATTCTACATGTTTGGAATAACCTGTGTGGGAACACCACTTCTCGACCAATCAATATATTATTCTATACTTCTTCTATATCACTGCTCTAAATCTGTCTCTGTAAACACTTCATACTGCTCGAAGGATGGTTCTATGATTTGTATTAGCTACTACACAGACTCCCCCTATTCAACATACATATTTATTGGGAGTCTCCAAGCCGGATGGCTCAAAAAAATACTCGCTCTGATGTGAAGTAATCTTCCTCTTCGTTTGTATACTCATCATCGCTATGAACTTTGACTTCTTCATTTCTTCCTACGGATTAATCTCGCACTACAATTCCTGAAAGTACAATCTCTTGAACTTGTTTTTTATTCACCTGCTCTTCTATTCTTTCTCGTACTACTACAAATTATGTTATCTCTGGGACCTGGTTTATTCACCTATTCTTCTTGTTTTTCATTTCTTCTCGAAACCTTCCTATATCTGATATCTTTATTTTTCCCTGTAGATTTGTGTTCATCTTGTACTATTGACAATCTTGAGAGTATGACTTCTAGGTGTCCTTCATTCATCTGATCCTCCTTTTCATGTTCTTGTTCTCTTTTCCAAACCTTCTTATATATGATATCAGTGTTCTTTCTCAAATAAGTAGCCATCATGGTTCTATAATCACGAGCTATGTGTCCATAGTTATGGCACTTGTAACATTCAATGTCATGTGGGGACACATAATATTTTCTTGTTTGAACGTTTCTTTCATAATCCCTGCAATGTGCAACCTTATGTCCAAAGTTAGTATAGTAAAAAAAGTGACCATAAAATAAATTCACATACCTGTGAGTAAATGATCTTCTTTTTGGTGTAGTCCTTCTGAATTCATGTCTTGGTTGATCATGATATTCTCTTATGTTGATCCCTTCATTCTGATTGAAGCTTCTTTGTTGCTTGAATGTAGAGGGGTTTCTTGAATATGTATCTCTATCATTTTTCTTTGATTTTGTCTGACCATGATTCCTTCCTTTGAGTACTTACTCTTACTCTTCTCTTCATTCTTCTTTTCTAGCAACCTGGAGGGCTTCTCTTCAACATTCTCTATTGATGAACTGGATGTTTCTGTCTCTTCCACGGTCTTGTTGATCTTGATGATTTTAACTCTCAATGTGACAACTTCTCCAAGCTTCTCAACCTCTTCTTCTTTCTTCATCATCTGAATCTTCATGACTTTTTCTATTCGCGTTGCTTCTTCAAGTTGTATTTTCAAGGAGAAAAATTATTTTTCAAGTCTTCTTTATTCTTGACCAAATTATACTTCAATCTTATTTAAATCGTTAGTTCTTTCCTTAAGATGATATGTCAATATCTTCTCTCTCTTTTTTGTTTCTTCCTTCTGTGCTACTATTTTGATTTCCAAACAATGCTTATGATCCTCGATATTTTATCCATTCCTTTTGGATTCTTCTAGCCAACCCTTTAACATCATGATTGTTTGCTCAACTTCTCTGAAGTTGGTGTTCTTAGATTCTTCCATATTCTTTATTTCTTCCTGGAGAGACTCGTTTTATTTTCTTTCAGTCCTCAAATATTCAATTGCATTGATCAATTATTCTATGTAATCAACATCATCCTCTTCATACTCTTCCTCTTCTAAATCTATCTGACATGATGAGCATATTTCTTATTGTTTTGTACTTGCATCTTCCTTAGCAATCTCTGATTCTGGGATGGGAAAACAATAGATATTATGTAGCTTATCCAAAATTTATTTAGCTGATAAACAATTTCCCACTTTGTCTTTCACTAAATCAGGTAATCCTTCCATGATGAAATCCATTGTTATTTTTTTTGTTCTTCTTCAATTCCTTCTTGGCTATAGTCTTTGGTTTCTTTGGAACATTATATCTTGTAACAAATGAATACCAAATATCATATCCTTGTGCCTACAAAAAAAATTTTGTCCTTCTACTCCATGACTCATAGTCCAGACCATTCTGACCATTGAACATTGATACTTAATTCATAATATACTCCACGATCTACCTTCCAGTGGTTAAATTGTTTCTTGAAGGAACCATCTCTGATACCAATTGTCAGAATATTGAGGGGGGAGGGAATCAGTATGAGAACTTTATACCACTTTTAACCACAATATATATTTTTTCACTTTATTAAAAATGTTCAACAGTTAATCATCAATATATCATCCAGG
>ML807223.1:55427-66322 GCA_009831015.1 Picea engelmannii
TATATATATATATATATATCATAAGAATTTAATCATAATAAACATCACATCAAGAACACAATACACCAGTATTTACGTGGAAACCCAAATGGGAGAAAACCACGGAATGCTTTCTTATGTATATCGAGAATTTATTCATAGGAAGCACCAACTTCCCAATTCTCCAGCTACAACACCCTATTTACAGGATCCAACCTGAAGGAAGCTACAACTCCCTGAATTATCTAGCTCCAACCAGAAGAAGGATGCAACCCCCTGGGTTCTCCGGCTCTAACTGGAAGGTGGCTACAACCACCTAGTTCTCAGGCTCCAACCTAAAGGAAGATCCAACTCCCTGATTTTTCGGCTCCAACCAAAAGGAGGATACAACCCCCTTTCTTTTCCCCATCCTATCGCCCTAAAGTATAAGTGTATACCAATTGTCACTACCAAAATCATTGCCACTATCACTGTCATTGCCACTGTCATTGCCACTATCACATCAACCTGTAACTTGTCAACCTGTCACTGTATCCAACATGTCACTTTCAACCCGTCCAACCTGTCATTGTCACTGATAATCAATCAAATCCAAGGACACCTCTCAAGTATATTTCCAACATCACCAACACATGCCTCTACAAAGCATGTACCATGATCACCAACATACCATCACAAGATATGTGTCTCAACAATGTACCAAAGCATTTACTAAACCATCAACATGTACCATACCAAGAATCAACCATGTAACACAACCTTTATCACAACAAGTGCATCAAACATGCACCAACACCTGTACCAAACCGTGCATCAACAATGTACATCAACACCTATACCATGAAATGTGTCTCAACCATATACCATATCACTCATGATATGTCTCAATCATTCCATACATCATAACATCATCTACATGTAACCCTCAAAAAATGAATATAAACATACATGTAACTCTGTAACATACATGGTGTATGTTATCACATACCTGCAGACCTTCCTCAACTTCAACAACAAGAGAATAACATCTTCATCAAACTTTACCTTAGTCTCACTGGACTGGTTTTTGGATTAGTCACAAAACCTAACTCTCAACAAGCATAACTATGTACCAGTAATGAATAAAGGTTTGAAAATTGTACACAATATTCTTCAATATATTCTCTGCAATTCCTCAATATTTCTCTACTTGGAACCTCCTAGAAAAGAATTTATAGCAAAAAGGCAAACCTTACTGAATACTAGTGTATTCTAGAGATAGAACTTGTAGAGCATGCTACATGCGGAATATTTAGTATATAGATCTGAAAATATCAAAAAACATAATGCGGACTGTACCCTATCCAATGAATTTTGTCTCACTGAATTTGGATCTTCTATGAATAATTTGTGACCTTTTTACCTGGAACACCTATTTGAGACTGGTTCTAGGACTAGCCAAAAACCATATCTTCCATAGATTGTATCTCCGAAAATACAATGACCCAGAAACTAAAATTTATACCATATGTACCTCGATATGTCGTCTCAATATCCTATAGGTTTCACTATATGAATCCTTCTATAAATAAAGTTATAGTGAAAATGGTAAAATGACCTGTGCATAATATACCTTAGAACACATCCTCACAAGACTTCATCCTCCCTTGCAATTTCGACCTTCGTTACTTCATCTTCCCTCTGAAAAATGCCTCAAATATCCTTTGTTACCTCAGATAAGAATAACTTGAGTTTATGTTACAAATGAACTCCTAGGTGACTTATTTATACTAGATGGTTCACCCTCTTTTTAGGGCCAACTCAATTTTTAATGATTATTTCTGTTGGCACTAGAAGTTGTTCTTAGACTGCTTAAGAGCAAGCCTAGCACATCTTAAAGTCAAAATGAATTAGATGTGTTTTAGGAAAATTTGAGAGTAGTAAAATTAATCAAGAAGACAATGAAACCATTGGGCATGGAGTCCATGAAAAACTATAACCCTCACCTAGCATTGTATGGGCAGAAAATCAAGTCAACAAATCTTATATCAGTTACAATGCTTATAAAGAAATGTAATGAAGAAGTATGAGTAACAAAAAACTAAAGATGATCAAAGAGCATCATGATCTTCAATACATCTGACAGTAGGAAGAAAAAATCAGTTTCTAAAAAACCTTTCTAAAACCTAAATTAAAACGCAGATAAGCATGTGGCAAGGACTAGAGCATATCTTATACAATAATCCTTTCAGAACAGAAATTGCCTACATATATCCTATAGCAACAATACATATCCAAGGAGATGAAAATGAGAAAATCGTTTAACATAGAATGGAGAAAACAATCTGATCATGTGCTTTCTTATCAGTTGAAACTTCTTTACATAGAAAGCAGTATAGGTCTACAATTAAAACCAAAGATTCACATCCCCTGCAACTCCTTCTTGGATTTTGAAAAACTCTACCTCAGACCTCTCGTGTCTTCCCTCTCTCGAATGCCCCTCGCCTTTCTTTTGTCTTTACATATGCATATATATCAAAGATCGCTACCTAGCCTTCCAAGATTCGATCTTTAACTCTTGCTTCTTAAAATAGAAATTGTTACAAAGTAGTGACACATGTAACCACTTACTGCCTAACTCCTAGGAACTGACTCAGAAAGAATTGACATGTGTACAACTACTTACTAACTTCTAGGATTTAGTTAAATAACTAAAATCTGAAGTTTGTTGTTTGAATATCTCGAATGTTGGAATTGCTAGAGTTAAAATAATCTTCATCAATCCGCCACCTGTTAACTGATTTTTCCCAAAATATTTGAAGCATGCTTGATGTAATCGTGCATACCATCTTGCGATAGCTCACTAGGATGATCTCTAAGTCGTTTTTACACCCAACTTGCAAAAATCGATTGCTTGAAAATTTGGAGATTAATCCTCTGTAAATGATTTTTTGCAGCACCCGAAGATTTCGTAGAGCACCTCCAGATTTCATAGTGCCACTGTAAAATAGTTTTGCACATTCCATAGTGCCACTGTAAAACAGTTATGCACATTTCATAGCACCACTTGTGTGTCTAATATCTCTCTAACCATAACATGTTTTGAAAAACTAAGAGAGTTTTTTTTTTATTTGGTATGTGATGAACAAAAACCTCCTCCAGATTTCAAAAATACCTTCCCATTTGTTCATAATCCAAGTTTTAAGTTAGTCACTCAAAAATTGCAGAAGCCCAGCGTGCTCTCAGCAGAAACGCAATGTGGTCTTTGAGAGGGTTTTTGGAGGCCTTCCTAGAATATTTTTGGGCTGCAAGAGATATGGTTGGAAATCTTATGATGTCTGCTACACAATGGAAACATCAAGAACTGCAAACGCCTTCTCAAAACCCCTGAAAAACTAACTTGAAGTCAAGTTTTCCAAAAGTACAAGAACCCTCCTATAGCAATGTATTTTGGGAAATTATCTCAAATCATAATACAATCTTATGTGTTAACATATGGCTCCACAGGGGATGGCATGATCCCTGTGAGCTGCCAAGAACCTGTAGAACAGTGGCCTTATCCCTCTTCATCTCTGTCCAGGAAAACTGTGTGCCTGAGAGAACCAATGCTCTTTATTTTGAAACTGAAAACTAATTGAAAACAAGATGCTTAAGGATCGAGCTTTATTCTTCCTAATCCTACCTAATCAACTGCTTCCTGTAGATTAGGTAAAATCGTTCTTCCAATGAATCCATACAAATATCTGACTAATTGGTGAAAGTTCTTATCTGTAAATGATGAATGTAGGAACCCAAATTTTACAGAAGTGCAATCCAAAAGGTCAACAGAACCAACCTTCATTCAACAAGAACAATTTGCCTCTTGTACTGCTCAAAGACTCCAGATAATCAGAAAAAGGATCAATGAAGCTGTAAAGAAATACCTCTTCTTGTTGTTTCAGTTGAAGACCAAAGGTCTCTGCATATATTCTTTTTGATAATGGCTACCACCTTCAGCTATTTGCAAGTTTGAACATGACTATGAGCCGATTTAACTTCTAATCAAATCTTGTTTGATACATACTCCAAAAGGCAAGATCAACTGCTTTTGTAGCTCTTGGGATACTGGATGCATATCAACAACTTCTATATCAAAATTTGAGGCATCATTAATATCATAGTCAAAACTATAAGAGACATTTGAATCAAGGACAAACGTGTCTACCATATGAATATCACCAACATCCTCACAATCGGAAGGAATAATAATTGAATGTTGGATATGGAACTCAGATTCTTTAAAAAAGTTATCAAACATAAGATCAACCAGATAAGCCTTTCTATAATGATGATGAAAGCTAGTATGAAACTCCTTCAAAGAATGAATGCTAGAAGCAGGAAGGGATTGACACCATTCACAATCATGTTCTTCTAAAGAAAATCTGAACAACTTGATTAGGACATCCTCATGAAAAAAACCATGTTCAAGCATGCATTTATGAAAATTTAATAAGTTCTCACCAAGATGATCATGCTTGCTTCCTCTGAAGCTCAGAAGATAACCGTCCCACTCATTTATAGTTGGCACTGGATGTGGAAAACCAACTATATTTGATAAGTCACGGAAAGCATACCTCCGAGCCAAGATACCTTATGTTGCTATGGTTGTCCCATATCAGTGAAGTCACCAACAGGTTCTTCCTTCATGGAGTGGAGTCACTAGGTGAATGATGTAGTCTCTGATATGTGACCAGCCCTTGTTCACCATCAAAAGTAGGCTCTATGTCGTCTCCCAGGGAAGCTTGTGTCATACTTCTCTCCCCGGCAATGGCACCATTTAATGTTAGCGCTAGAAGTTGTTCTTAGACTGCTTAAGAGAAAGCCTAGCACATCTTAAAGTCAAAATGAATTAGATGGGTTTTAGGAAACTTTAAGAGTGGTAAAATTAATCAAGAAGATAATGAAGCCATTAGGCATGGAGTCCATGAAAAACTATAACCCTAACCTAACATTTTATGGGCATCAATCAGGTCAACAAATCTTAGATCAGTTACAATGCTTATAAAGAAATGTAATGAAGAAGTATGAGGAACAAAAAACTGAATATGATCAAAGAGCATCCTGATCTTCAATACATCTGACAGTAGGAAGAAAAACTCAGTTTCTAGAAAACCTTTCTAAAACCTAAATTAAAACTCAGATAAGCATGTGGCAAGAACTAGAGCATATCCTATACAATAATCCTTTCAGCACAGAAATTGCCTACTTATATCCTATAGCAGCAATACATATCCAAGGAGATGAAAATGAGAAAATGGTTTAACATATAATGGAGAAAACAAAATGATCATGTGATTTATTATCAGTTGAAACTTCTTTACATAGAAAGCCGTATAGGTCTACAATTAAAACCAAAGCTTCGCATCCCCTGCAGCTCCTTCTTGGATTTTGAAAAACTCTGCCTCAGACCTCTCGGGTCTTCCCTCTCTCGAATTCCCCTCACCTTTATTTTGTCTTTACATATGCATATATATCAAATATCCCTACCTAGCCTTCCAAGATTCGAGCTCTAACTCATGTTTCTTAAAATAGAAATTGTTACAAAGTAGTGACACATGTAACCACTGACTGCCTAACTCCTAGGAACTGACTCAGAAAGCATTGAGATGTGTACAACTACTTACTAACTTCTAGGATTTAGTTAAATAACTAAAATATGAAGGTTGTTGTTTGAATATTTCAAATGTTGGAATTGCTAGAGTTAAAATAATCTTCATCAATCTACCACATGTTAACTGATTTTTCCCAAAATATTTGAAGCATGCTTGATGTAATCATGCATACCATCTTTCAATAGCTCACCAGGATGATCTCTAAGTCGTTTTTACACCCAACTAGCAAAAATCGATTGCTTGAAAATTTGGAGATCAATCCTCTGTAAATTATTTTTTGCAGTGCCCGAAGATTTCATAGCGCACCTCCAGATTTCATAGCGCCACTGTAAAACAATTATGCACATTTCGTAGCGCCACTGTAAAACAGTTATGCACATTTCGTAGCGCCACTTTTGTGTATAATATCTCTCTAACCATAACACTTTTTAAAAACCTGAGAGAGGTTTTTGTTATTTGGTATGTGATGAACAAAAACCTCCTCCAGTTTTCAAAAATACCTTCCCATTTGTTCATAATACAATTTTTAAGTTAGTCACTCAAAAATTGTAGAAGCGCAGCGTGCTCTCAGTAGAACTGCAGCGTGGTATTTGAGAGGGTTTTTGGAGGCCTTTCAGGAAGAGTTTTGGGCTGCAAGAGATATGGTTGGAAATATTATGATGTCTTCTACACAATGGAATCATCAAGAACTGCAGACGCCTTCTCAAAACCCTTGAAAAAATGACTTGAATTCAAGTTGTCCAAAAGTACATGAACTCTCCTATAGCAATGTATTATGGGAAATTATCTCAAATCATAATACAATATTATGTGTTAACAATTTCATTGGGGCCGAATTTACCAAAAACATCCTTAATATTTATCTTAATATTTATTTTAATATTTATTGCAATGAGACCGACTTGTAACTTCTTGTTTTCAACAACTTTACCCTTTAATTAATGACTTGTAATTTCCTAGGGGCTTCTTAACCATTCTTCGGGACTTCCAACTTCATGAGGGAACCGTGAGGAACCACATGGAGTACCACCTACCATTGGAAACTACATGACGAGGAATATCCATATATGATAGTCTTACCTGCAATTACATTGTCCTTCATGTCATTATTCCTTAATCAACTTTGGGTCCCATAACCACACCTCTGGGGCTACATGTAGACTACATCAAATGTACTTAACTAACTCGCCATCAATCTCGATCATACAAATTTCAATCAATTTTCCAACATCTATGGACCTCTCCAAAGGTTGACATCAATCTCTAAGATCACTATCCAAGGGTTGACATCAATGACAACCAATTGTCCAACACATTTGACATTGTAGACTTCTGATTGGCCCAATCAATGACAACTTTGGAATCTCCCTTGAAATGTAGCTTATTCACCTCTTTCATTAGTGCTATCTCCAATAGAGTCCTTAGTGCAATAAATTCTCCCTTATTATTTGTATCGGTCTCAGGTGCATATCGGATATGAAGATAATGCTCATGACTCAAGAACAAGACTATCCTAACTCCACACACTAGGGGGGGGACCTTGGTAGTCCCCATCAAAGAATCCCTGTGGGACTTCAAATTCCACCTCTATCATAGATGGAAGACTTGGGTCTTTGATTTTCAGGTCCAACATAAATTCCTTGGATAGCCTCAAAATTATACCAGTTGTTACTTCGGGTGGAATGGTTATATCCAGAAAATTACTGGAATTTTGAGCCCACCATATACTAGAAACCAAGAAGCTTGGCATACCTTGGAACTTTTTAACAACTTAATCCACAAGTCAGTCCTTTAAACATTCTTCCACGATGGTCTTGCTCCATTGGGATGCGGGCTTGAGCTCTGAATCCACTATCTTCGTGACCTTTTCTACATAAACACATGAAATGAATAACTGAGAAATGGATTCTTCCTCACTTTTGCACAAGGAACACATATTTGGTCCAATCCACCCTTGTTTAATGTCGACATGCCAAGTAATCAATTTGTTGTTTAATTCCAACCATAGAGTGATATTATTTTTTTAAGGGGCATTTATTTTCCACAACCATTTCCAACACCATTTGTTTCTCCCACGACAGAATCTTCCATCCAAACTTTGTAACCAAGTTTGGTCGTGTACTCTCTGATTTTGACATTTTTTTACCAACGCAATGAAACTTCCTCATCGTCATGCAACATTATGAATTTTGAGACTATGAGTTGAATGTATCGATTCCACTCCTTTGTCCCTTCAACATCCAATCCCAAGAATGAGGTCAATTTCCACCCCATTCTGCCTCTTAGTCAGGGGACCTGGGCTTTGGCATCAACAAGGAACAAGATATGTGTTGATCGAATAGCTCAAAGGAGAGGATCAGAGAAATTGAAATCATCTCCTACTCCTATCCACTGATATTTTCCAATGAAAATGTGGTGCCCATCACCCACTCTTCATGCAGTCCACTAACCAAATAGCGACAAGGCTTCCACAAGGGCTTTCCATACTATATATCCTTTAGGGGACTTCCTAGGAAGCCTAAACTATTGTTGCATTCACATCCCCTGTAGATACTTAGACTTCATGAATCATCTCCATAGAGAGTCGCATTCGACTAACCACCAAAGGCTTATGGTCGTGAGGGCCCGAGTGAATATGTAAATGTTATTGACTCCCCATAGCCCCAGAGCTTTGGGGGTATCCAATTTTTTCCAACTCAACAAAGGGATGCCTCCATATTGTTTGGAGCCCAACTAGAGGTACTGGAAGCTTACTTTCCTAATTTTGGTTGGGATTCCTTTAGGGATTGTTGCAATCGAGGTCCAGAATACCAGTATGCTCTCCAACATTGATTTAAGGAGGACTAGACATCCTCCTCTTGACAATAAATGGTTGACCCAAATCGAGACTCGAGCCTCCACCTTTTTTTCCAACCACATCCATTTGACGTATCTATAACTATTCAGCTTTATCTGAAATCTTGGGTATTTGAGTCCTGAATCAAGATTTGAACTTTGGAAAGGAAACAAGTTTTGGATTTGGAGGAGGTCTTGGTATGGAGGGGAATAGATTAGCATTTTTTACTTTCCATGGTTTATTTCCATCTTAGTGGCTTTACAAAATAATTCAATCACCCTTTTTAAAGTTGAGAGATCCCAAAGACTCCCTTTTGAGAAGTAGAGGAAGTCATCCACACATAATAGGTGGGAAATAGATTATTGATTTGATACTTTTAAACCTCTTATTTCATGTGCCCTCCTTGCCTCTGAATTTAGCTTACTCAGAGCTTCAGCTACTAGGAGGAAGAGGAAAGACGAGAGGGGGAAACCTTGTCTCGACTCTCTAGTCACCTAGAAAAAGTTGGAGGGGGTGCCATTGATTAGGACTACGAACAATACAGATTGGATATAACCCATTATCTCGTTGACAACCAGAAGTTCCATCCCAATTTGTATTAGGAAAAGATGGAGAAAGGTCTAGTTGACTCAGTTGTAGGCCTTGGAGATATCCAATTTGATGATGGTTGCAGACTAATTGGTCTTTTTGACCGAGTGAAGGACTTCTTGGGCTATCGTGACTGCATCATGGATTTTTCTATGCCTTAAGAACTCAAATTGCTCTTCAGAAATTATGGCACTGAGGATTGGCTTAAGTCTTCTAGCGGTCACTTTTGCAATGATTTTGTATATGATGTTGCATAGGGATATAGGCCTATAGTCCCAAAAGGATGCATCATCATGGGATTTGGGGATTAGGGAAATGAAGGTAGAATTGAAGGATCATTTCATCTTGCCAGAATTTTGAGACTCTTTTACAAGTTTCAGTAGATCCTCCTTAGTAAGGTCATAAAATCCTACGAAGAATTATACTATGAATCCATTGGGTCCCGGGATCTTACCTTTATGCATGGAAGATAGAGTGGTGAGCACCTCGACCTCCATTATTTCCTCCCCCAAGGAGAGATTCATTTTCTCATTGGTCATTGGATGGAACTTAGAGATCAACTATAGAATCTCTTGAATGGGGCATCCTCGAGGGACTTGAAAAAGATCTTGAAAGCGACAGACTCCTTCTACATCCTTCTCTTAAAAGTTACTTACCATCGATCCATTGGTAGCCTTTATTTCCCAGATGGTATTAAAAAAATTCTTGAGGTTTTCATACTAGTGGAAAAACTTGGTATTGTTGTCTCCGACTTCTAGCCATACTACCCTGCTCTTAATTCTTCGGGTCTATTCTTCTTCATCCAAAAGCTCTTGTCTGGCATATTCAAGGGATTTTAGCATCAAGATTTGGGAACCGAAGATGGTACCTTCATCCATCACCTTGTATAAGTCTACAATTTTCTCCTCAATCTTCCTCAACTCCAATTTGAATTTTTCCTGGAAGGTTTTAAGACAACGCTTGGTAGCGACCTTGACGTTGGCCAAGTTCTCCACAAATTGGCTCATATAGGAGAGGCCCTTTGTGGGAGTGAGATGCACCTATGAACTTGTGACCAAAGTCTGATAATCCTCCTTAGAAATCCAAATCGGGTTAAACTTGAGAGGGGAAGAAGGGGTTTCCCTCTTTGAGGAGAGAGAGAGAGAACAATTGGTTGGTGGTCCGACAACCCTCCAAACTCTACACTTGACTTAATCACATAACTGCTTTCCAATGGAGCTTCTGAGACCAAAACTTTGTCCAGTATTTTGGACACTGCATCTTCTCCTTAGCATAGATTTCATCGGGTCAAGACCAACTTGACTGGTTCAATGTCTGCTAGGTGCAATTTTCCAAAAAGAGCATATAAAAACCCACTATGTGGGTCTTGCCTAGGGTTAGAGCCCCAAACTTCCTAAAGAGTTAAGGTCAATTTCAAATCCCTACCAACCACCGTGTTCTACTTGTTCAACAGCCTTGAGTCCTCTGGGCCTTTCAGGAAGTAATTATATCATGGTAAGGCCCATACACATTTGCAATATTGAAAGGAACTCCAGATTCCTTTACTTCTAAGATTACAGAGATAGCATTATGAAATGAGCAAGTGGCAATGGCTCGGCATGAAGAGTTCCAACTCAAGATCAAACCTCCAAACATTCCTTTAGCATCTAAAGTACAGAAGGACCACCCCTTTAGCATACTTTCCAACAAATCTTTGGCTTTGGAGACATCAAACACGGTATCTTGAATCAGTAAAACATATGGTTTAAGACTCTCGATGAGCTTGAGGAGGAATAATTTTTTGGGAGTGCCCCCTAACCCCCTTGCACTGAAGGAGGGAATCTTCATTTTGAGGAGCTATGGAGGGAATTCCCCACTCTAAG